>JAZKJV010000105.1:600000-903443 GCA_037367405.1 Ottelia alismoides
TTTTCCTTAATGGGGATTTGAAACACATGCAGCGAACGTCGACCATTATGGACATCTTTGGCGATATCTTGGGTCTGCATCTCAACATAGAAAAGCCTACTCCCATTCCCTTCGATCTTCCCCGATAAGAGTCTAAGGAAATTGCCATCATTTTGCGGTGCCCCTGTGGAACCCTACCTTTGACCTATGTTGGCTTTCCTTTAGTTGATGGGCGCCTTCACTCGAGCGATTGGAGACAGACTGGAGAGCAGATTAGCAAGATAGAAGGCGAGATTACTTTCCAAGGACGAAAAATTGATATTAATTAAACACACCCTCTTGGCGGTTCCCATTTTTTCTACTCTACCAGAACTGCTGCCAACGGGTGTGCGCAAGCAAATTAAGACTTTGATGAGTTGCTTCTTCTGGTCAGATGGTAGGCAAGAGAAAGGGGGCTTACATCTTAATGAGTGGGATGTATTGACTCGTTCTAATAAGCTCAGTGGACTTGAAGTTCTGAAGTTGGAGTGCATCAACAAGGTTCTACTAGTCAAATGTATTCTTAGGTTATGGGGGAGAAAAACATGATCAGGTATGTTGTTTGATGAGGCGCATTTATGGCATCAATGGCTCTTTGGAAGGGTGTGCTATTCGGTTTCCATCCTCATTTTGGCAAGGTATCACTGTTATTCTTCCCAAGATGAGAGAGGTGTTGACCCTTGTTGTGGGAAGTGGTGAAGTATTCAGATTCTGGTTGTATGATTGATCCGGTGATGGAAACCTTTGTGAGTGCTACCCATGCCTTTTTGCACTTGCTCGGAATCAAGATGCAGTCTTGCATCAAGTGTGTACGGATGATTCATGGAACCCATGCCTTATTACTAGCTTCGTGGAATGAATGATCTCTGAATATGCAGCTCTACTTAGAGAGGTGTCATAGTTTCGGTGGCTTATTTGGCATGAGAGACAATTTTGCATAGACAATGGGCAACTTCACAATTAAAAGGTATATTATCTTTTCACCCAACGGTGTAACTTGCCCCAGCATGCACTCACTCACGATTGCATATTGATTTGGAGTTGAAAGATCCCACAGAAGATCATTGATTTCCTCTGAACTGCCAGACATGGCCATTTGATAACCAAGGTGCAACGTGATAGGTTGTTGCACTCGAGTGACCTCCTTTGCCTTAGATGTGAAGTGGAGAATCAAGACACAAACCACCTTTTTTCGGATGCAGAACATCATCTCTGATATGGAAAGGGGCTAATTTTTTGTGGCTTCAAACAACTAACATCGACTCGTTTTGGGCCTCAATCCAATTTACTGGTGGGAACTCAGTGGAAGATGCCTCCCCTGTCCCCATCGTATTGTGCGCCATTTGGTGTGCTAGAGGATAAATAATTGAATGAAAAATTACAAAAGAAAGAAATAAGAAAATACATAATGCTAATTTCTATAACAATCTCCCTCCAAGTTAGAGCATAGATATCTATCATTCTCAGTTTGGAAGAACATTTCTGAAACAGACCCATGGCCAGGGTATTGGTGAAAATGCATTTTGTTTGTTCTCCTGAGCTGATGTGAGAAGTAGAGATGAATCATGTTTATGACATATCTCTAATTTAATGGCAATTCACCTCAATGTGTTTGGTCATCTTATGGAAGGTTGGATTCTTGACAATGAATAATGCAACATGATAATCACATAGTGATTACATGAGAGAAGGTGCATCAATAGCTAGGTCGATCAGAACAGACCTAACCCATATCATCTCAGTGCTTCCTTGCGCCATGGCTCTGCATTCGGATTCGGCACTTGCCTAGCAACCAGTATGCTTCTTGCTTTTCCTTGAGACCAATGAGCTCCCTATGAACATTGGAAAGCTAGAGGTGGACTTCCCTTCCTTTGGATATACCGTGTAATGGCGAAAGATGTCCCTCTGTTGAATAGTAACCCCATACCAGATACCCTAGGATCATGGAGACTGCATCCATGTAATTTGGATGTAACTGCTCCATAAACTGGCTGAATTTACTCATTGCAAAGGAGATATTTGGTCCAGTAATAGTCACGTAGATAAGCTTCCCGACAAACTCCATTTCATATGTATCATCATAAAGACTCATGCTGGGACCCATGGGAGTGGTGGCAGGTCTGCAATCTGCCATCCCTATCTCTAGAAGGTGATATGTAATGTACTTCCTCTGAGTCATCACAAGCATGTCTGATTCTAGCAAATTGAAGCCCATGGAAGTATCGTAGTTCACCAAGGTCATTGGTGACAAATTGTTGTCCAAGGAATTCCTTAGCATCGTTGATCCCTTGTAAATTATCTCCTATAATAATGATGTCATCACATAGATAACAATGACAACAATACCTCGCGGTGTCTTCTGTAAAAGAATGAGGGATCTCCAGTTGAAATCTTGAATCCTTCTTGCTCTATCAGTTCCGAAAGCTTCTGGAACCATGATATTGGATTCTACTTGAGGTAATAAATAGTCTTAAGAAGCCTGCATATCTTCTGACACTACCTTTTAGCAGTGAATCCAGGTGGTTGATGCACAAAGACTTCCTCCTACATATCGCCATATAGGAAAGCATTCTTGATATGAAGTTGGTAAAGTGACCAATCTCATACCGCGACAACAGAAATGAGGATTCCAAAAGTAAAATGGAGCGCCACGTGAAAGAAAATGCCATGATAATCCAGCCCATATGTCTAAGTTAATCCACAAGCCACAAGTCTAGCCATGTAATGTCCACCACCGCCATATGCTTTATGTTTTACTACAAAGACCCACTCGCAACCAACCACAAAACCCTTGTGGGGGCAGTAACCAAGCTCTATGTATTACGTGAATGGAATGCAACATTTCTTCCTCCATATCAAGATGTCATTGATTGTCTGGCATAGCCTCTTATTATATGTACGGGATCGCAACCATGATAAACTTTTTGAAATCTCTTGATATGGGACCTAGTGAGACATGGCTTGAGAGAGGATACGTAGCACATGTGTACCTCCTCTTCCAAAGTGCAATAGGATGGTCAAGCTCCTTTGGATGATCAGTCTCTTGTACCATAATCTCCAGAGGAGCGGCATTCTCATCATTTAAATTCTTCTGTTGTGCAGAAATTTCAACAGTGCCACCTGTGGAAACTAAATGTTCAAAACTTATGTGAGTCGTGTTCGATGATGGGAAAGGCACGAAAGCAAGGGGACTAGTCGTCGACGTGCAATGTACACATGAGGCAAAGACTGAGCCACAGGAGGTATGGTAGGACGTGGAGGTGAAGGAGGTGGAATGTAAACATCCTCTCCAGAGTGTGACGCCCATCGTGTCACATGTGGGAAAAAATATTTAACAAACTCAAAGAATGTGACGTCAGCACTGACGTAGTACTTCCGTCTGATAGGATCAAAGAATCAGTCCACCTTCTGGGCCTAGGAGTAGCCAATAAAGACGCACTTGCCTTGGGACTTGGCTTGATGTATAACTATTGTTTTTTATAATTTAATACCATTTATATGGTGAGTCCGACCTCGAGACCTCACCCTTTTCTCCTTCAAAAAAATTATTGAGTTGGGGGCATCCTCACCACTAGGCTATAGTCAAGCATCAATTCCAATTATAAAGGCACCCAAAGGGGGATCTGATCGGACTAAAACCATATCCCTAAATGAGAGAGTTGAAGGAGATCGATTGTCCAACTTTTGATGCGAGAAGGATCAGTACAAAAAGTATTCAAATTCCAACGAGGGTGTCGACAAGAGGTGCGGCTTTTTTCTCGAATCTTTAATAACCTCATATGGTGAGACTTCAGCTTCCAGTCCCCTCTTATGTCGTGATTCTTTACCTTTTAGCTTCATTGAACCCTCCCCAACGAACGGTAATGCAATTGTCGCCTCTAAGGACACCGACTGATGCAAGCCTCCTTCGAGAACCGCATGGTATCCAACTTCTCCAAACATGGGTCGAGTCTCGGCAATCTCCTGACAACATTTCTCAATCAGCATTCAAGAAACCAAGCCCTCCAACTTGAAATGTCACCCCATTGGGGGAGGGTCTTCAACGCCAAAGACAAAGACCAACATGTTTACTAGCCGTCACATGAGAGACCATCGGAGATAATGGTTCAAATAGTTCCAACATTCCGCAATGCCTTCCAGATCACTTTCATAGAACGAGAGAAAAGGAAGCCCCCTCACCCGAAGAGTTTGAACAGCTAAGGGTTCCATCCCACTGTCTCGAAGCCTTGGTTTCCACCAGTTTATCATTCCCATCACGATGTGATCGTATGATAGGAGCATACAGAGTAAGTCCTTAGACAACCCTTTTGCACAAACCAAGCACTCCCCGACTTGGATAACGTCACCAGAGAAAGAAACCGATGGTGTTTCCTAGATCTGACATGGCATCCCATAGACCCCCACCAACCTCATCACAGACATCTACCAATATATACTTGAACCCTACCTTCATCTCTTCTTTCATCGACACCATATCCTATACGCTTTTGCTTCAGAACAACTCCGACGATAATGACCCACTTTTTCGTATGAGAAGCGCCCGACTGGATCTTTGCATTCTTGTGTGCGGTGACTATGATCAACCCAATTAAAGAGCCTCCCCTCATAGTGCACCAACATCTCTAAATGCGTGCACCTCTCCTTGTACGTCGCAGATCCTCTCTTCATCTTCGGCATCCCAGCAAGTTCGTGCCTCCTACAACCTTGCACCAACACCCAGCCTGGCTCCATCCAACTCCCACCCCCACAAGCTACCATGAATATATTCATTATAGTATATACGAATGTGGACGCTAGAACAATGCTTATGTGCATTGTAAGCACACAAGTCAATTTTCAAACAATTGTTAGGAGAAGTTTGGGAACCAGCCTTAGCCAACCAAATTTCTTCTTATGAGCATAGTTCTAAGTGTTGATAGCGACACTTCACCAAGTCCAAATATGGGAATGTCGAGAGCATGATGATGGCATGTCAACAATATCCGAAAATTGTGTCGAAAGTAAAAAGATAAAAACTAATGACTTTCAATGATAATGAGAATCTGGGGAGTTCTGGGGATTGTTTCTACATCCAGCGTCCCCAGACCTTCTACAACACATCATTTACTCCTACACCTCTTCTAGAACTACAGAGCTCTGTAGTCGTTCCTTACCAGGCATCAAGGCAGCAGCAGTATGGTCGTCAACAGACGTACCAGTCGGGCCAACATGGCTTGCATGTTCAGCAGCATCCCAACAACAACAACGTTCCTATGGCGACTAGGGCCATTCTTCGCGTTCTTCTTTGCCTTCTTCTTCACAGTCGCAGCATGCATCTTCAGGTCCCATGGACTTCCAGCGACAGATTTTGGAGGAGTTGTGTTCCTACAAGAACGAGGTACAGGATTTGAGGGTTGATCTCAATCGTCTTTCCCTGTTTACATGATGAGTGCACTGTCCCTACTACATCCATTCCCGCCCAGGTTCAGGCTAACCCCAATAACCTGAATAGACCTCAACAGCAACAGTTAGATGAGGTATACTACTCACATTCTCACAAATATGAGCCTGAGATCTTTCCGTTTGATTGTGTTAATCATATGTCTCTCAGGAGCGAACGGACTGTGGTCGTACCTGATCGGACAAGGGACATGGAGAGACCGACTCTGAGGCTCGGCCTGAGGAGACTTAAGAGGATAGTGATGACAAGCATCTTCAAAGAGATCACCAGAAAGTAGAGACTTCCAGGAGGAGATTGAGGAGGAATACGAGAGCGGCGCAGTATGCATCAGATTCAAAGTCTACGGAGAACCTTGCACCATCGGATGAGGAGAATGCACATTCAGCAGACATTCCCCATCCTGTATTAGATGATTCAGTTGCTATTCCAATTGTAAAGGATTCATTTGTGCAAAACTCAGTTTCTATGGATAAAAAAGTGTATGTTTCCGCTTATGATTCTGAGTCTTCACATCCTTCTTTACATATCCCTGTACTCCGTTCTCTTACGACAGGAAAGCGTATCATTAATATAATTCAAAAAAGATGATCTTGAAATGGCATTATTTTGTAGTCATAATATCATGGTTAAGGTGCCATTTGATGAGTATATGGTCAGTCATCCTGCATTCCAGAAGTATAAGTAGGTGAGATGCACAACAATAAGAGTTAGCAGGAAGAAATCGAACAGCTACGTCAAGACCCATGTTCTCTCGATTGTCATTGCCTTTTGTTTCAAGAACCAAAAGTTGCCACAAAAGAAGAGAGATTTAGGTGCACATTATGTGGTGAGTTACATCGATGACATAGCGTTTGCACGCACTCTCCTAGATAATGGTTCTTCGATTAACTTGTTACCCTTTGCCTTATATGAGAAACTGAAGTTCAGACCTTTACGTCGATCTAAAGCTTTAATTCAGTTTGCAGATAAATCAATGAAGAAGGCTAAGGATGAGGCTAAGAATGTCATTATCTCTATTGAGGGACAAAACTACATGGTGGACTTCACTGTCCTTGACATGGATATCCCCAATCATTGGAGAGACTCGCAGATTATCCTTGGGCAGCCCTTCCTTAAGAACGCTAGAGCTTCATTTGATTATCAGACATGGATGATGAAGTTTCGTTCTCCAGGCGGAGAAGTGGAACTACAGATGAAGCAGATGAAATGGCAGTGACCTGATTCAGAGTCTAGCACAGTTTTCTCTTCCTTCTCAGAGGCAGACTACAATGTAGTTAGCACAATAGGGATTTGGGCACATAATCCGACAGTATAGAGCGAGTCATCAGATGGCGTCATTGCCGGGGACGCAACATATTTTGTGATCATTTTTGGGTCCAAATGTTTATTTAGTGATTTATAAGTTAATTATTTTAAGCTTGTATTATATATGTTGTTCAGTTTGTGATTTGTTATTTTTACTTAATTAATCACTTTGAATCTCTCTAGAATTTTCTAATAATCTCTTGTTTTGTGGAAGGCTCGTGGAGCCGATGACTCTCAGAGGACCGTGGAGGCAAGATGCTTGGAGTTGCTTACTGGAGAGCCTACGAAATAAATTATTTTAGTAGAAAGATTGTTTAGATTAATTGAGTCCATTTGTAGCGTTGTAAATATTTGTAACTTAAATTGCCAATTTTCAGTGGTTTTGGATTGAGATCTTGCTTGTGTAACGAAAGCCTATTTAACTTTATTTCTTATATGTGGTGGTTGTGTCGAGAGTGGTTCTCGACTTGAGTAACGTTTTAGAATCAAGCACTACACTAAATTAGGCACATCGTAGATTCGTAGGTCCTTATGCTTGATCTATCTTGTAGATTAGGACACACACCACAATCTCATAATGTTCACGATTGCAAAAATCTTAGGAGGATCATACATGCACATAGCATACGTTCTACTTAGTCAAATAAATTAATTTCTTTATCGTAAATAGAACTATGGGATTTTTACTCAGCAGATCCTATAAACTTTTTAAATTACATCTACGACCTTTTGCACAACATAATTACCACTATTAACCCTGTAAATTACCCCCAAGAACCCCCACGGGCTTCAAACAGATTACCCGAAGGGTTCATGGGGTAAGAGTTGGCAAGTTTACGGGGTCGAGGGGGGAATTAGGTTGTTTCAAAGGTCGTGGAGGTAATTGGCAAAGTTTATAGGGTCTACTGGGTAAAAATCCCTAGAACTATTGCTTAGGTTCGGATTTTCGACTTGCATCATATAGCTAAATTTATGTATTTAGTCTATGCATCCACAGGGAGAGTGTTGGGAAGCGCAATAAGGGCACTCCCTTGAGTTTCGAATGCACAAGGCCCACACTCTTGCGAGGGCACTCATGCTTTAGAGGTCTTCGAGCTAGACATGTATCCCTAAATCAAGAGCCCTGGGCGTTGAAGAAGGGACAAAACATGCATCCCCCTTGGCCCACCGATTAGAAAAAGACACAGAGCATTCACCCTCTAGGAAGAAGGAGGCCACATCCAATATTGAAAATGTTGGGAGAAAAAAATTGCATATAAATGAAGAGACTGTAGGGCTCTCTTATACAGGAGAAAAGCCCTGGGTTAATTACACAAGAGGTACATGAAGAAAAAAGAAATAAGAAAATGAAACTAAAGAGATACAAGTATCTCAATAATACCCCTCAAGTTGGAGCATATATGTTTATCATGCTCAGCTTGGAATAACATCTTTGAAATGAACCACTAGGAAGGGCTTTGGTGAATATATCAGTACTTTGATCTCCAGTAGAAACACGGAAGGTATAGATGAGACCCTTCTAGATCATGCCTCCTCTATAGTAGCAATACACTTCTATATGCTTGGACCGTTAATGGAAAGCAAGATTATTGGTAATAAACAGAGCTGCTTGATTGTCACATAAAAGCTGCATAGGAAGAGGTACCTCCTTAGCAAGATCGGTCAAGACGGATCTAGCCCACATCATCACTATGCTCTCCCGAGCCATGGTTCTGTATTCAAACTCTGCACTGGATATAGCAACCAAGGTTGCAGAAAGCGGTAATCGGTACACGATTGGGGGGGTCACTGATTAAGGATTAATCGGTTGTTGGACACTAATCAGATTTAGTCAGTCATTAGTCGTTTTTTAATTTTTTTTAATTATTTTAAATATATAAATCATTGTTATACATGGATTTGTACATTTTATATACTTTCATAATAAAATAAGAGAACTAATTGACTTTAAATATAACATTATTGCATATTAGAATAAGTTTGCTTATATACTAACATAGCTTTGTACATTTTCTATACATTTATAATGAAACAAAAGAAATAATTGACTTTAAATATATCGTGAAGCATATTAGAATAAGTTTTCTTTTAAAAAAGTAAAAAACAAAAAAATATAAAACTTTGATGTAAAAGTTGACCGATTAGTCGGTCGACTGACTAATGACCGATTAGGCCTAATCGAGTCGGCTACCCACCCCAATCGGTCGACTGACTAATGGCCGACTAGGCTTAATCGAGTAGGCTACCCCCCCCCCCCCCCGGACTCGACCAGTCGGACCGACTGGTCGGTCTAGTCAGCCAACTTTTACAAGCTTGCTAGCAACCATTGCATGTCTCTTGCTTTTCCATGACACAAGTAAGCTCCCAACAAAAATAGCAAAGTCAGAAGTAGACTTCTTGTCTATAGGACATCCTGCATAATCAACATCTGCAAATGTTGTCACCTCAAGAGATGTATCTCTGATGAATAGAAGGCCAGTACATTGCGAAGTCTTCAAATATCTCAGAATCATATAAACAACAGCATCCACATGAACCTTCCTGGGATGCTCCATGAACCGGCTCTCCTTTCTTACAGCAAAGGATATGTCTGGTCTGGTAATAGTAGCTGTTGGAGTATTTGATTATGCGTCACTTATGTGAGAGACGGGTAAACAGATCCCTCCAGGATCCATTTATCCCATCCAGTTGTTTAGTCCCACATCTACCGTCTGTGGGATGTGGAGACTCAATGGGGGCTATATATAGACCCCCACACCCATTGTATCCAGTGAGAAAAAGCAATGAAGCATATGGCCATTTGAGACCTTCTCTCGTGGTTTCATCCTGCTCCTTACAGAGTAGGGTTCCACGTAAAATCTCCCATTCTTCATGTTTCACATTTCTTGATTTAGTGATATGTTTAGCAAATCGCTTCCGCATTCCTATTTTCTAACATGGTATCAGAGCGGGTTTGATTCTCGAGGAGTTACTTTCATTATTTATTTGAGATTCAATTTTGATGTTGTTCTTCTTGAAGACCGTTTTTTAAGATCATTTTCGTGATTTCTTCAAGTTTAGATCTAGTTCTATGGTTTCTTCTGAAACCTGTGTTCTGTGATTCTTCATCCATGTACTCCCATGGTTCTTTAAAAAAAACCCTAATACTGCAAGAGATTCAAAGTCTTGTTCAAGTTCATAAAATCATCCAGAGTTCTCCAGAACTCGAAAGCATAATCCAGGTGGCGCAGATCCCAGCAGAGGGATCTCATTTCAGGAATCGGCAAGCACGCGAACCTCCTCTCCTCATTCCAAGCATGCAAGCGATATGCGAGAGAAGGTGGAGCAACCCTTGCGTCGGTCCAAGCGTGCTAGCTCTGCTTCAGCAACCTATTTATTCTATGGCGCGACCAGATCGATAATGGCGCTACTTGCGCAGGCACAACATCTTCAAATCGACGACGGCAGGGCTCCAGAGAAGCTTATTGAGCTCGCGTGACCTCTCCAGTCACGTCGCACCATATGTCTTCATCGCCAGCACAAGATCGAGCTCCAAGTGCAGCCGCATCCCTAGGCGGTTGTGGATCCTACAAGCATCGACAGCGACATGAAAACCCTACCCTGCCCCCCGAGTCCAAGCGGCGAGCCCTAAGGTTCCTGTCGAGTCCAAGCGGCGACGACGAGACCACCGCCTTCCTCCATCTCTTTCGCATATTCCTTGCACGAACTCCAAGCAATGACGGTCCCCGTTCCAGGTGGCGGCAACCACCACGCGAGTCCAAGAAGCGCCAGATGCGCATGTCTTCCTTCCCAAGCGACGCTTCTCTAACATGTAGTGGTGGTGCCCTCCTCTTCAAGTCCACCTCTACGTGGAAATTCATCTCCTCCGTGCGTTCTTCATCTCTAGGTGGAAGCCCTACCTCTAGCGGTGGCTTTTTGCTCCTGCAGCAAGCCCCATCGGGGGCAGTGGTCCTTCTGGTTTGATGGGTTTCCATAAGTGGGAACCCTAGGGGGGCATGTTATCTTCAAGGGGGTCGATGGCCTACTTTAAAAAATATTTTTTATTGTAAGGCCCAAGTGGGGCAGTAAAAAAATAGTTCTAGGGCCCGACGGTTTTTGTAAAATTAAAAAAAGAGAGAAATTGAGAATTTCTGGGCTCGCTTCGGTTTTTGGGCCGAGATATTGTGTTCAAAAAAAGGGATCGTAAAAAATCCGCACGGAAAAATATATATTTGCAAAAAAAAAGAATTTAAAAAAAAGATTCAAAAACTTGATTAAAAAGGAAAAAAAGGAAAAGAAAAGCCAAGAAAAAAAGATTATCGGCTTATGTGATTCATATTTTCCCCATTTTCTTGTCTTCTCCCAAGTTGGTCGATGTCTTCATTCCGACCTGTATGGGAGAAACGGGAGTATTGTGTAGAGTCACAGGTCTGTTGCAGCCAAATTTTCCAAAGTCTACAGATGATCAGATATTCAGACTCGACGTCAGATTGTTTCTGAGTCTTCAGTTTCAGACAAGCACATGTATGCATTTTTTTTCAGATGAGCACATATTTGCCATCTTTTTGTGTGGTCCACATCTTTTGTGCACATCTTTTTCATATGAGCACATGTAGTCGAGTAGGCCAACTAGTCGATTCGGGGGGTAGCCAACTCGACTAAGCCTAGTCGACCATTAGTCGGTCAGCCCGACTAGTCAGGCCGACTAGTCGGCCGACTAATCGGCGGACTTTACATCAAGGTTTTATTTTTTTTAGTTTTTTACTTTTTTAAAGCAAGCTTATTCTAATATGCTTCGTGTTATATTTAAAGTCAATTATTTCTTTTGTTTCACTATGAATGTATAGAAAATGTACAAATCTATGTTAATATATAAGCGAACTTATTCTAATATGCAGTAATGTTATATTTAAAGTCAATTACTTCTTTTATTTCATTAAGAAATTATAGAAAATGTACAAATCTATGTATAAAAATCATTTACATATTTAAAATAATTAAAAAATTCAAATCGACTAATGACCGACTAAATCCTATTAGTAGCCCGACTGCCAATTAATCCTTAGTCAGTGACCCGCCAACCGAGTACCAACTACTGCCTTCTGCAACCTTGCCTTTGAGTTAGATATATCTCCTCCCCTTGAACTATTTCTCCTCTTAAATCATCCGTTCTAATCCTCCCACTCTTTCTTTTTTTCCCCTCGCACAACTTGACTTGCTCATCTATCTTCCTTTCAGCATATTTCTTTCGTTCTCACCTCCATTCTTCCTCCCAATCTACATTATTTGGTATCATAGTATGACCACCAAATCCTCATTATCATTAGCGATGTAACAAGTTACTCAAAGAAAACAGTTAAAAAGAAGATTGCAGAGGAAGCCATAGTCCTCAGGAGAAAACAAAAACTTATGCACCAACACCTTCAGCCAACACAACACCTCGTGAACTTCCATCAAATCACCATATTTCTCTTTTTTCTCGCAACTCCTTTCTTTCTCCCTCATCTCACACAAGAGGCCTAAACAATGTTTTTGAACACCATATATGTGACCAGCTGAAATGAAATTTCAACTACAATTTCACCACAATTTCAGCCATTTCGGTCCCAACCCTCGGCAACCCTAAAGGCTCAAATATCAACTATTTCGGTCGAATTTCAATCACGTGTTGAAATAAAAATTAAGCAAAATTTGGTGACATGCCTCCTACTAAATGTGGTTCTCCCTTGTCTTCTATCTCTCTCCTTTCCCTTTGATTCCATCATACTCGTTCTACTTCTTTACCTCTGAGTCTCAGCTATTCATTTCTCTTCTTGGTTAAAAATAAACTATTCATTTCTCTTTTAATCTCTTTTCCATTTCCACTCTTATCCCATCCATGTTCTTCTTCCCTCGAAAACAACACTTTAAGTTAAATGCGCCACCAATAAATTTCATTTTCTAACCATGCATCTGCCATTGCCTTACCACCACCATCAGATACGACATACCCTCACAATCCACCATTTACCACTTTGACTCCAAAAATGTAACATCTGGATCTGCACAAACCCGAACCCGACCTGATTAGGGTCCGTATAACTCAATAAAATTATTAAACAATGTTAAATAACATAAATCGACCAATTAATCTTGAATCAAAAGTCATACGGGCCAAAACGACTAGAAATCGATCGCATCGTAATGCGTGCTCGAAAAAGCCGCGACGCAAATTCGGAAACCGCAAAATAAATCGAGACCATCCAAAAATCCGATTCAACAAAATAAGACCAACAAAATCGACCGCTCGTCGATCGAAGGTCATTTGATATTTTAAAATCGTAAAATTTAATGACCAATCAAGACCGTATCCCGAAAATTTTGAGAATTCATCTTCGATCCGAAGTATATGGATATTATACTCATTTTGATCGTCATTCAGAGACGGTCAAAACAAGCTATTGTACACCAAAATCTGACACTCGAGGTGCGTATACGGTCAACTTCGGTTCTCTAAACAGAGAGCTATTGTTTATAAACAAAATGAAAAAAAAATGAAAATGAATTTTGTTTCCAGCGAAGCAGACAACAGTTTGCTATCCATCTACCCCTTCCACTTGATTTTTTTTATCGACTTGTCAACCAAGGGCTTATTTCCCTTGGTTATATAAACCCCAAGTTCTCTCCCTCCTATTCTCTCTAAATCCCTTCCAAACCCCAGCCGTAAGAGGCCCTCTCCAGCCCTTTTTCCTCCAAATTTTAGATGGAGCTGCTCTCCATGTTGAAGCAAGAAAATGCTCCAAGCAGCTGGAGCCTTTGCTCCTGGTTGTTGCAAGTTACTATCAAAGAAAGCAGCCCTCCAACCTTCCTCCTCTTCAATTATTGCTGCAGAAATTCTCCCAATACAGGCTGCACATTCTCGGCTCAAGCTACTGCAAGCAGTCTTCCAGGCAGCAGCTCGGTTCTTCAATTCTACTGCTATTGTGCTGCTGTCCAGCAGCTAATTTAGTTGTTGATTGCATGCTAAATCAGGCTCCAACTATCCTCCAAATTTGGAAGATCAAAAAGGTAAAATATTTCCATCCTCTTGCTGCAATCCATGTTTTTGTGTAATCCTTTTTCCCTTCCTTTTTACTGCCATGCATGCACAAACTAAATCCCCCCTTGGTGCCCTCCATGGATATTTCTATATTTTTCTCTCATACGGGTTGAGTTTTTGATTCCATGGCTGGATCTTAGTTCTTGCTTGATAACTCTATGCTGATTTTAATCATTTGCTTTTGTTTGTTCATTAAATGGTTATAAACATGAGATGTTTAGAAGAGTTCTGTTTACATATTGTCACATAAGATATATGTCTGCTTTGCATCTGGGCTTCTACGAAAAAGAGGACCTCTCCCTCTGACATGATCCCATAGCTTTTGTTCTCAACATACTTTTATAAATGTTCGAAACATGAGAAATGTGTAGCAGAATACTATTTTGTTTACATACTGCTATAAGTTTGAGGGATCCATAAAACTCAGAATTTCAAAGAATTTTGCATTACATGAATTGCTGGAATACACTTGAAACATTACGTAAAACAATGGTCAAGGGATAAAGAATATTGATTCTGAAATTTTTTATTTATTAAACACATAATATGATACTAAGAGGTATATTAGAAAGCTATAACCGTATTGACAACAGTAGCTATATGTTACTAATCTATAAAAAAACTACTTGTGGAATATAATTTTTTAGATATTAGGTTCCAGTAACCCCCTTTAATCCCTGGAAAAAAATCATTGTACATTCCATATCTCAGTTGTTGGTGGTTGGTTAATTAACCAAATGGTCAAATTGGACCCCAAGAAAGGGAATGTTCTGGGAGGCCAAATGCATTTAGTTGGTTGTTCGAAGTGCGAACAAGGAGTTGCTTTTGTAGCAGTTACTACTACATATTCCCCGAATACACACGGCGAGAAATATAAAATAGAATACAGAGCCACTTGTCGTTGTTCCGATAGATTCTTTCCAATATAAATAGAAACATACATAGTTGAGATTTGATTTCCATAGCAGACTCTGAAAACAAGATATGTGCTTTATTGTTATAGTTCTTACACTTACATCAGATGGGTACAAGACTTAAGTTATAGGATATCTGATTAGTTGTTAATGCACAAAGTTTATTATAGACCATGCGATCATTTTTTCAAAATGTGTGAATCACGTTACAACAAATTATACTTATCCAGCTTTGATTCATTATTAAGAAACATACATCTTATTGCTAGAGGTGCATAGAGGACAAACACCAGATTAACTGGAGATTTCATCAGTTGCGATCCTCATTGAACTGTGTTTTGAATTCCATTTGGTTGATCTTCTTAGAATCATAAGTTTACGAATATGTCAAGTCCACCTAAGCATTTGACATAATATGGGTTAGCATTTCAAATATGCTAAGCCAAGACCAATTGATATTATAATGGTTCTAGCAAACCCTTCTTAGATCCATGTGAAATTGATTTCATATGCGAAGAATCTTACTACACATAGACCCAATAGTTGATTTCACATTACAAATTAGACATACTTTGAATCAGCTACAATCTTATTCACCCAGTCAATATCATTGAATATCATTGAGCATTCTGAATTCAACCACATCAGAGATCGAGAGAGGATGAGGAATCAAGTCAATAATGGCGAATTAACAATGATTGATAATTAAAAGTGCCAATCATGGTGAACTTTACACCTGATTGTGCGAGGGTGCGGTGACCCTCAACTGGGCGGGACTGAGATAGGAAGCCCAGTTAGGGCAGCGGCCGCTTTTTGCGCGGGTCTAGGATCTCACTCTTTTTCTCGATTTTTCGCGAGCGCTCGCAGTTTTTACGCCTCTCTGGGATCCACAGGTTTTCTTTTAAAGACCAGTTCCGCTGACCCTTGTTCTTTAGGGTACCTAGGCTGGAGGACCCTTGGTTTTAGTTTTTCGAGCTCATTAGCCCGTACCGGTCGGGCCGATTTTTCTTTTAGAGTGACTTTTCCGGAAAGTCTCTCTCACCCGTCTCAGTGGCGTAGTTTTAGACATATCCCTCTATTGGACCGCACTTCCAATTAGAGGGCGAGACGGAAGAGCCTTTTGTAGGCTACTTCACCGCTTGAGTTTTATTTACTTTTCGCCAACAGACTTGGCGATGCTACATCCGAATCATCCATATATACATCTGAATCCTCTATGGCTACATCTGAATCAGTTACAGTTGAATTTGGAAAGTTACATTTGAGATTGGATTGAGTCACAAATGAGTTTGGCTAAAGTTGAATTACAGTTGAGTTGGTTACATGGGAGCTTGATTCAGTCGAGTTGGTTGTAGTTGAGCGTAGTTTCCATTGAGCTAGTTACTGTCCCGCCAGTAATTCCTGACGAAGAGAAAAGACCAGTTTATGAAAATCATCCTTATCAGACTACAAGCTACTACCACAGTTGTTTGAAATAGCTAGTGGACGTGTTGGGAACTTAGTTACGATGCATTTTACTCCACCACATGCCTACGGAGGCACCCCAACCCTAAGGCTTCCTTGTTACCTTAGAGTCATAGTGTGAGGTCTTACCCAGGCCAAGACCACAAACTATCCACTAAGCTTGAGAAAATCAACAAGAAAAAAATCAAAACCCCAGACCCATCATATACTCTTACTATGATCAATCCACAAGATTCATAAACAACATTATAAGCATTTAATAGAGATAATGATCATATCAGAGACTCGTCATTCGCATTCTCTAGATCCATCAAACATATATTATAATTAATAGAAAGGCAATGACTTAAATATGGATCATATAATATTTGTATAAAAATGATTATTATGGATAATTAATGTAGGATGAGTAGAATGTGGCTTTACATACTAAACAACTTGAAAGCCCGTTTCATTGCAAGTAGCTTTAATTTTTAATTGTCAAGCCCAATTTACTTGCTTTCTTTTGTAGCCACTAAATTTCCTGTTATTTCTAATTAATAAGATTTACTCAACATTTGTTGATGTTCTTTTCTCCCTATTCCATGGATTGCAGGCAAAATACCTTCACCGTTGTATTGAGTTAAACATCAGCTTCTGTAGTTATTATTATCCGGTACGCATGCTATAGTTTGTTCAAGATATTATATGCTTTTAATTCTCTTCTGATATAATTGGGATGCATGTATATAATATAATTCTGTTGTTACATGTTAACTGCTATGGAAATTTATGCAATATAATTGTGACATGTTGTAGTTCTGTCGTTTATTGGTTAATTTGAGAATGTCATTCATAAAGGCGAAAAAAAATTTTCCTAATTTTCAGTACTCTAATGCAATCTTTAGCGAACATAATACTGCGAGTAATATGTAAACGGGTATCCCAGATCCACGAAAGCGGGCCTTACAGTTTGGTATCAGAGCAGTGATACCTCGCTACATACATTCGTAGTATTATAGTTCCGATTGCATTAGTTCTTGGATAGCGACAGTTCTTTGACGTGTCGCGAGTCCGAAAGGGAAATATGACATTCAACATAACCACAGATGTCACCGTATGCAACTAATTTCCATATTGAATCCCAAGAAGCAATGTCCTCCGTAGAACTAGCATAATCAGCATGTGTGTTGGTGGTGGTGTCAGTGTGGCCATTGACCCCACAAAAGAGACCTTTTCCTAAAGAGTCCTTCAAGTAGCGAAGGATCAAGAGATCATCATGTCAATAATTGTAGTGAGGCTTCTCCATGTGCTAGCTAGCTCTGCGCGCAGCATATGATATATCTGGTCTAGTGACGGTAAGAAATCCTGATGCAACATCCTGCCAATTTCTACGTGAACTCAAGAGCGTTATAAGACCGAAATATTTGAATGCAAACGGAAAAAGAAGTCTTGATCTGCAAAGTATAACTTAAGCATGTTATTGATCCCTGATCTTTTCTTTATAAGGTAGACCCATGAACTTCGATTATGGTCATCAATGAAAACAACAAAGTATATGTATCCTGCAGTGGCACGTACTGGACAAGGACCCCAAAACATCACAATGAACAAGATCAAACAGAGATGACCTTCGTAGTTCGTAGCTCAGTTCTTCGAGGAAAGGATGTCATGTGATGATTTTCATACTGACAAGTCTCACATTAAAATGGCTTCAGAGGACTGACTTCAAGGAACATATGAGAAAGAGCACTAGCAGAAGGATGTCCAAAGCGTAGATGTCAGAGATAAGGATTTACTGTACTAGATGTGGTTCCAGCAAAAAGAGAGTTATCAGTTACATCGAGATAATAAAATCTATGTTTCTTATAGCTACCACCACAAATATGAAAAGATCGAATGTCCTAGAAGTAGCAACAACGCTGCTCAAAAATAACCCAACAGTTTAGCTCCTTGCATAATTAATGAACAGACAAGAAACTTACAGGAAACTCTAGAGCACCAGAGAGTTTTAATTTGGAGAAATTTACTTAGCATATGGTAGACTGGTAGTAACGGGAGAGAGAGCAATTGACCAGTTTAACTAATCTCACAGAAACAGAAGACTAAGTAGAAGAACGATAGTTGCCATCAATGATCAAATGCTTTGACCCCCTGAATAAATAATCTATTGACGAGTAGGTGTGGATGCCACATTAGCTATAGCAATTGCAAGTCCAGTAGATGTGGTAGTAGAAGCATGAAGAGTATTCGTAATCTACATCCTATGGCTAATTCAGAGAAGTTGCATAAGACAATGATAATAGACAATGGTGTCGGAAGGCTGAGCGATATGGTTGAGGCAATTGACTTAGTCTCTAAGCATCATATAATCATCTGTGGAGATATAAATGTTGTATATTGTGACTGCTATTGTATTATTGTGAACCAGGAACGGACACAACAATAGGTTTACAGTGTTATTGTTTGGTTTCCTGCATGTGCACTAACTCTTCACACAGCAAAAAAACATCAAACTGGAATTCATATTTCAGATCAGATTTCGATCTGGATTTGCATTTCAAATCGGATTTTGGATCAGAATTCGGTCTGGAACTCAAAAATCAAAGCAGATTCACACCAGAGGACGTATTCGTAATCTACGTCCTATGGCTAATTCAGAGAAGTTGCATAAGACAATGATAATAGACAATGGTGTCGGAAGGCTGAGCGATACGGTTGAGGCAATTGACTTAGCCTCTAAGCATCATATAATCATCTGTGGAGATATAAATGTTGTATATTTTGACTGCTATTGTATTATTGTGAACCAGGAACGGACACACCAATAGGTTTACAGTGTTATTGTTTGGTTTCCTGCATGTGCAATAACTCTTCACACAGCAAAAAAACATCAAACTGGAATTCATATTTCAGATCAGATTTCGATCTGGATTTGCATTTCAAATCGGATTTTGGATCAGAATTCGGTCTGGAACTCAAAAATCAAAGCAGATTCACACCAGAGGACATTTCAGATTCGCAATATCAGCCGGCAAGTGCATTTCAGGGCAGATTTCATATCAGGTTTCAGTCCGGAATTCACAAATGAGATCTGAACTCTCGCACTTCAGATCAGATTTCAGAATAAGCACAGCATTATAGAGATGCTACATCAGAATTCAGATTAAGCGTGCTACTCTACTGTAATGGTGCTATTGTAGCGGCTACTGTAACGATAGCCTGTTGTAGTCCCGGGGCTTCCTTCAGCGATGCACAGCGGTAACAGCAACAGCCAGGAGATCGCGGTTGCAGCAGGTGGAATGGGGTTGATGGTGAGGACTAGTGTTTGAGTCAAAAGAGGCACAGCGCTCCGGTCTAAGATCGTTGCTCCAATACCATGTGAAAAATAATATATTGGGAAGGAATGAGATCCTTTATTCAAGCAGTATGGGGTTTCTAATATAGCGTGAAATCCTAGAGCACGGGTGAAGATAATTACATAAGAGACCCCGAAAAGTTACATGACACAATAAATAAAATTAATAAAGGGTAATTTTAACAGCTTCCACAAGAATAATCCTAACAGATTTCGTTGGAAATCCTTGAGATTTTTGGGTGAAAAAGAAATCAAAAGAAAAATTACAGCAATAGTCTCAAAAGACTTTCTTTTTTAAAAGATTGTTGAGAAGGAGATTGAAATTTACAAAGAGATTACTCCACCAAATACGGCTCAAACAAAAATTACTCCACCAAATAATTCCAACTACTTATGATATCTATCGACCCCTATGACTAGGATAACTAGACTGAAAATGAGATTTTCAAGACGAAGGGAGTTGATGCAACCCAAAATATCTATTTTTCTATATTGTTGTAATCTTATTTTTGTTGTAGTTTTAAATTATTCTAAAATTTTAAAAATCACAACCCTTGGTTGTGTCCATTGGATAAAAGGTTCTGTCTCTTGTTTGGGATTGGCTTTATATAACATCATCCAGAAATTTGTAAAGGAGACATAAAGTGAATGAATGAAACATGATTTAATCGTTGACTAGAATTGATAGATTCACTCCAAGCCGGCAATCCATGCTCGGCTAAAACACAAGGTAGGTGATGAAGGTCTACAACTTTGAGTTTTTCTCTTTTTATCCTTGGTTTTCTTCTTCTCTTAGACCCTTCAATCCCCTTCATGACCTCGTTTCTTTTCCCTCATGTGGCTTGACAAGCGCTCTCTCTCTCTCATTCAACCTATTTGCATGCCTTCCCATTCAAAATATCACGTGGTCGATGTGCTTCTCATTCTTCTTTTAACCATTTCCCACTTTTCTAACCTTCGAAAGTTAGACAACATCAAAGGGAGGGGGCAACGAAGTGTCGATGGGGATATATAGAGGGGTGTTGGAGGGGCACGACGTCAGTGGAAAGGCTATGGATCGTGGTGGGGAGAGCGAAGAGGTTCCGATACCATGTATAAGGTTAAATCATAGAGAGGAAAGATAAAATAACCCCTGAAGAGGTACAACTCATGCAACTAAAAACAACTTTGTTGTCTCACCTTTTTTTAATTACCTTATCCCACAAATTTTCTATGGCTCTGATTTGCATAATTTTACATCTCATTTCTTCTAAGGGCATCACGGCACATTTTATTCATCATTTGGCATTTTTACCTTCCTTATATAACATTGAATAATTTCGTAATCCATATAATACCTTCACCTTCCAATATCGGCAAGATTGGCAAGCAAACCCAGCTTTTTTTCAAATTTAATTTTTTTAAAAAGCACCCTTCACCTCAATCCTTTGAATATGTTGATAACAAGTGTAGTTAAAGTCGAATTCAAAGTCAAGAATTCCTCAAAGGTAACCTTGGTGGCAACACTTTCACTCAAAAACTTACAAAAATAAGTATTTTGTAGACTTCGCAACTTCACTAGCACCGGTATTCTCTCGTCATTATCCCTAATGTACCTAACTTGCATCAGATCAGTAGTTCTCAACTTGTTAGAGTTAATGAGTTATTTCTCTTTATAATATTGAATCATGTAACCCCTTTAGACATCTATGTAATTTTCTCATTTCGACTCTCTAGGGTTTCATGCTATATAAGAAATCCTAGACCCATTGAATAAGAGAAAACCTTCATTCTCTATTTTTCTATACACGGTATCAGAGCAACGATCCTAGATCTTGGTTCGTACACAACCACCCATCATCACCACCAGACTCTGTCTTGACCATGCGTAGGCGCAAGCTTGTCATCTCCGTTCGATCCCTCATCGGGGCCGCATCATCTTGCAAGCCTCGCATCGCTTCTAGGGTACCTCCTACGCCCACTATCACTGTTGCCAGCCCATCTAGGGAGCCGTTGAACCCTCTTTAGGTTCCCAACCTAGAAAGCCATGTACCATGTGGTTCCAGGCCGATTCCAAAGCAATTTCATCCCCCATTTGTTGCTTCCATAGTGATTCCAGGCCCCATTTACTACTGACCAAATGATTCCAACCCCTCTCGAGCATTGAAACTCTTGCTCTAGTCAGCTAAATGTAAGATTGAACGAATAACCTTCTTGAACTCTCTGTCAGACTATGATAGCATCAATTCCCACCAAGACCAAATCCATGTACAAGTCTTTTATGATGGTACAGGAAACTTCTATCAAATTTAAGGGCACAGAGAATTACGTGCTCTGGGCTCGAGCCTTCAAGGTGTTCATCGGCGATCAGGGAACTCCTATCACCCGCATGATAAAGGTTCGATAGAACTCTACTCCCAGAGAGACTACTTCTACCATGCATCTAACTACATGAGATACTATAGCCAACTCCTTTTCAGTCTGACACCAGCCTGGATCATTGACTCAGGTGCATCTACCCACTTGACTAGAGAAGGCAGTCTTACGAACTCCTCTCAGCCCTCTTCCATGGTGAAGTCGGCTTGGTTCGCCAACGGTGTTTATTATTCGGTAATTATTGTTGGAACATGGAGTTCTCCTCCAAGCTCAGGCTCTCTGGCATTTACTGCACACTCGCTTTCCTCTGAGCTTATCGTCATCAGTTCATAAGCTATGTGTTGAATTGAACTATCTTGCAATTTTTAATGACATCTATTGTTATTTTGATGATATTCAAACGATGCAGATTTTTTATGGGGGCATGAGAAGAACGACCTTTATTACCTTGATATCCTCGTTGACTCAACCTTTACAGGTGTTGTCTCGTTCTCTGTTGACACATCCCTCTGGTATTTACGGCTCAGTCGCCCCTCTGATAGTGCTCTTTCTTAGATGTTCTTAAGTTGTATTCACCGAAACCATTTGAGTGTGAAGCCTGTCAGTTCGGCAAACATCGTCACACTTCCTTTCTACCTAGGACTGAGCCACATTGTTCATTGTTGTTTTCTTTAGTCCATTGTAATACTTTGGGACCTTATCCTATTCATTCTATTATTGATCAGCGATACTTTGTTGTCTTTGTAGATGATTTAAGTAAGCTTTCTTGGGACATTTACTCAAGTAACGATCAGAAACATTGGCAAGACCTTTCAAATAATTACAACACCTTCCTCTATTCAGACTATACAAACTGACAATGCCCTTGAGTTTATCCAACGGGACTTCATTTCGTTCTTTGCCTCTAAGGGAACCCTTCATCAGACATTTTGTATGTATACCTCTCAGCACAATGCAGAAAGGAAACTTCGCCATTTTCTAGGCATTGTCAGTACATTGCTTATTCACATGAAGGTGCCCAAGATCTATTGAGCGGATGCCATTCTCATTACCACTTATCTCATCAATAGGGTCACGTATTCTGTCCTAGAAGGGGAAACTCTGTTCTTTTTCTTATATCCAAATAAGACACCATTTCTGTTCCTATTACAAATTTTTTGTTATACTGTGTTTGTTCATAATTTTTAGATTGCAGATTAATTATCTCATCGTGCTATCAAGTACGTTTTCTGTGGCTACTCCCACACAAGATCTTAAATGTCGGATTTCGATTTCGTTTCGGTACAAGCCTGGAAAGATAAATTCAGCATAATTTCGGTGAAATTGTCGGAAATTGGAGAAATTACTTGAAATTTTTTATTTTTTCCAAAAATTAAGAATTCTGATATTTCTTAAATAATATATGAGATAGAAATAAACGGTTTTTTTGCTAATAATAGGGAGAAATACACAATTTTTTCTAATAATAGGATATTAACGTTATGTTACCTTAAATTCCATCCAATCTCTCAAACAATAGTAGTATGGCGTTCAAAGCCATCACAAGATTTTAAGATCGGAACTTGCATCTTACCAAAATACTTTAAACTTAGAGAAATATTTAATTTTAGGAATAAAATAAGACATACGCATACACACATAAAAACACAAATGTTTCTAACATGTATGCCAAATAAATGCATTGTAGAGCATGTGATCATAAAATGTATGTTATACTAAACATGAATAAATCAATTAACACCAAGAAACTCCGTAATATTCATAAACACGATATACGTTCAACCTAATAGTAGGAAAATAGTTACAGACACAAGACTTAGAAGGTTGCTAACAACCTATCATTCATACGACCGCACGTACTCCTTATGGTAGAGAGAAGCAACAAGAAAGAGAGCCCTAAAAATGAGCAAACTTCTAGCGTCTTGTGAGATAAAATGATGCAATATGTAGAGCTCAAAAAGTACCTAAGTGGCTGAAATTAGGAGAAAGAGTGGTCTAAGAGGTTATGAGGATGAATTTTAGTGAAACATGGACAAATTCCACCCGTTCCATTGCTTTAGTGGAAAGTCGATCGAAATGGACTGAAATTCCACCGAAATGGATCGAAATTGATTGAAATTCCACCGAATTGGGCTGAAATCTGGGAAAAGGTAATGCTAAGGATTTCGATTTCAGTTACTTGCCAAAATCGAATTTCGACGAAATTTAGGCTATGCTCTCATAACAAAATAAGGTACATATGCTATGACCCTACTAGTCATCGAACTATGTTTCTGTTGAAGTCACTTTCTTTGAACAAACCCGGTACTTTACTCAATCTGTCAATGACATATCCTTACAACTCCTACCACCACCTATTGCCTACAAAAGGAAACACACTAGTCGATTTAACTATGTACTCTTACATGTTCTTTATTTGCAGGATGATGTGCCCTATTCAAGCATCCCTACCACTGCAGCTCTGGATACTCCATTGAAACTCCCTATAGCTCAATGGCGAACCAAAAGGCAATGTACTATACATCCCGTGTCACATTTTACTTCCACTAACAGTCCATCCAGTTGTGATAGGAAATTTATAGATGCTCTGATGGCTATTTATATTCCTCGAGATCATCATAGTGCATTGCAGGACCATGGTTGGAAAAAGGTTATGGATGAGGAAATGGATGGACTCACATTCAAGGACACATGGGATCTTGGACCATGTCCCCTCTGATGTCAAGCTTCTGATGATTCAATTGGCATATTGAAATGAAGACCATGCTTATAGCAAAGGGATCCACACAGAACTATGGCGTAAATTATTTTGAGACTTTTTCTCCCGTGGCCAGGATGGGATCTATCCGCAATATTCCTTGTTAATGCTAACAAAAACCGGTACATCTTTCAGCTAGATGTGAAGAATGTTTTTCTTTGCCGTGACCTCGAGGAGGAGGTCTATATGACGTAGCCAACGATTACGCAGTCCAAGAGAGCATGTGGGTCGACTTCGTAAGGCCTCCACGGGATAGGTTTTACAGGCATACTACTGAGATTAGCTCTCTTAACTTCCACAGGACGACATCTGATTATTATATTTTGGTCAAATGGCAGTCCGCTGGCACGATTATAGTGGTCGTCTATGTTGATGATATGGTAGTTATTGCTAATGATAAAGCTAGCATTTCAAAAATCAAAGCCTTTCTTCAGAAGGTGTTCGTCACGAATGACCTTGGTCAACTCCATTACTTTCTTGGCATTGGGGCGATACACACTGCAGAGAGATTGCACATATCACAGCAAAAGTATTGCTTAGATATTCTTGTAGAGACTGGATTACTTTGATACAAACCATATAGCATCCCAGCAGAACTATGAAAACACTCTACATCCAGTGATCCTGAGTTGAGGACACAACGTGATATACAAGCCTGGTAGGCAAACTGGTTTATCTTACTATCACTAGGCCAGATATATCGCATGTTGTGAGCATAGCGAGCCAACACATAGAGAGAGATATCTATAATCATTGGCAAGATAATCTTTTGATACCTCGATATTTGAAGGAATCTCCAGAACAAGGCTCTTCTACAGGGTCAATGGTCATACTGATGTCACTGCTTATACCGATGCAAATTATGCAAGTTCACTTGAGGACCGATGATCCACTACATGTTGTGTTTGTTGGTGGCAAGGTCCTAAATGTCGATTTCAGTCACCATTTCGGTTTCGACCAAAACAGAATTTCGGTGGAATTTTGACCGGAATTTCGGTCATTTCGGTTATTTTTGTACTATGACCCCCATATTTCGGTCATTTCGGTCGAATTTCGATTTCGACTGGATATCGATATTTGACAGAAATTCGATCGAATTTCGCTAAAATTTGAGGCCATAGTTGGTGGCAACCTTGTTACGTGGCGTGGCAAGAAGCAAACAGCGGTTTCTATATCGAGAGTAGAGGCAGAATACAGGGCGATGGCCCACGCCACTTGTGAGATTACCCGGGTTGTCTCTTTTCTACAGGAACTTGGACTTCACACTACTACTTATGTCTCTTTATATTGCGATAACAAGTATGCTACCTGCATAGCCACCAATCCAGCTTTTTATGAGCGGACTGAGCACAATGAAGTTGACAGTCACTTCATTCGAGGTGTGCTATGGGGAGAGAAAATTGCTTTTCATATCTCCATAGATCTTCAACTTGCATATATATTCATGAAGGTGTTGCTGAAGAAATGTTTCTCGAGGATGATTCCCAAATTGGGAAATCTTATATTTATGTATTTATTTATCATTCCTTATTTTATTTGTCCTTATTTTATTTGTCCTCTTTATGTAATTTTACCATGGCCTCTCAACTCTATATAAGAGGGTTATAGGGCACCATAGAATAACAAGTCACTCATTTCTCCCAGCACGGTATCAGAGCAACAGTCCTAGATCGGAGCAATGAAACCCTAAACCTAGCCCTACCTCACCAGCCACCCTCCATCTCTCTCTCCATGTTGCCCCTCTCTTTCTCGGCACTGCTCGTCTCTCTCTCCTACCTAGGCATCGCCGCCCCTCTCTTCTCTATCCAAACGTTGCCGCCCCTTCCCTTCTCTCCCAAGCTTGCCGCCTCAACAAGGGAAGGGGTTGTTGCATGTTGCAGATGCCTAAGGGCCTCCATGAGGCATAATTCATCAGTTTGTATAGGATTTTTACAGCCTACACGGTCTGATTTTGCTCTGAAACAGTAAAATCAGGCCGTTGCAGTCACCTCTCGCACCCACCTAAGAAAAACAGTAAGGGAATGGTTGCGGATTGAGTCTTCATCCATAACCATCCCCCTAATGTACATTTTTTCTGTGTTTGTCTGCGATTTTGTCATGTCCTCCTCAGGAAATATGTCAGAAAGTCGTGGTGATGTTACATCCACGGGTGCTTTCAAATGTCTCGTACCCATTGTCATGATGGATGGCACGAATTATGAACTATGGGCGATGTGGTTCATGAGTTTAATGCAAGGTCCTAAACATCAATTTCAGTCACCATTTCGGTGACCGACCAAAACAGAATTTCGATGGAATTTCGGTCGAAATTCGATCAAAATTCGGTTATTTCAGTCATTTTTTGAACTAGGGCCCCATATTTCGGTCATTTCGGCCATTTTGATCAAATTTCGATTTCGACAAGATATCGATATTCGACAGAAATTTGACTGAATTTTGTTGAAATTTGAGGCCATGGTTTAACGCAGAGCCATGGAAAGAAGCACATCCTTACACAGGATGAATCGGAGGACAAGACGGGAATCTATGCCTCATGGGAAGGGGTTGATGCATATGCTCGAGTATGGCTATCTGGAACCATATCTGTGGTGATAGTAAATGACATACTGAGCCAACCGACCGTAAAGGCCATGTGGGACATCATCGCTACTACATATTCTCAAGCGATGAATGAGTCAAAGATTTTACAGCTTCAGAACGGCATCTTCACGACCAAACAGAATGGTCAACCTCTACGTACAGTGTATACCTCCCTCAGAGGTATGTTTGAGAGGCTACATAGCTACATACCATTGACAGCCACGCCTGAGCAGTTGAAGACGTATCGTGATTCTGTGATGACTGGGTTGCTTCTGGCATCACTTGACTCAGAATCATGGAAGGAAATATCAGCGATATATCGATGATATATCGGCGATATATCGATATCGACATGGGACCGATATGGACACTGATATGACAATATATCCCAATTCCAAGCATTTTCTTCACAAAGGCTCGTCGATATGGGCGATATTCCGGCGATATATCATCGATATATCATTGAAATATCCTATCGATACGATATCGAAACGATATCGATATCGATACGACCTTCCATGCTCAGAATATGATGCAACTAATTCTCAAATACTTACAGGCTATTATAACTCCCATGGGGGAGGCATATCAGAGGTTGAGTCAACTCAACATCTCCTCAGCCCATGCTACTACTCGAACTTCATCTACTATGGTTGCCTCCCATGAGATAGGTGGTTCTTATCCATTCAGAGGGAGAGGTAGCTCCCGTAGGCGTGGACCTCAATAGTCACACCAACCTTGCACTTACTGTCATCGATTAGGCCATTCCGAGGATACATGTTATTCCAAGCACGAGTTTCCACTATCTGCTCGTGTTGTTGAGCATGCTCCAGCAGCTACTACCAAAGAAGGCTCTTGATGCAGTGTGGAACCGAAGTATAGGGCCGAATATTTATTTAATTTTAGTCGAACATTTGTTTTATTTATTTTATTTACGTTTATTTGAGTTGTCGCAATTTTAATTAAATAAACGAGATCGCCTTTGATCTCAATCATTTAGTTAGAGATTTGAATTCCAAAATTAGTCGGTTAATTGGTTAGAGTCAATTTAGGATAATTAGTTTCATTTGAATTCAATTTCTATTTTTGTAATCTTATCCCTCTTATATAAAGGGATGATGGTCCATTGTTTTAGACAGCTCGGTATTTATAAAAATTGAGATTTTATCTCCCTCTCTCTTGTCTCTCTCTCTCCCCTCGCGATCTACGCATTATTCTTCTCGAATTTCGCGTATCTGGCGTGTTTCTTTTCTCAACCCCTCTATTTTCTACCACCGAAAATTCCACCGCTCAAATTATTTAATTTTCGTCGACGCGCAAAATCTCGATCCGCATCATTTGGTATCAGAGCATGGCATCTAGGTCGTCCTCACGATCTGGCGATCCCTCTCGTCACTCGCACAGAAATTCCAACGGATCTCGCCCCAATGACCGTGCGTGGTGAGCTGAGGTTAGACAAACACTATCGAATACGCTTCAAATTCTTTCACATAATAGAGAGTCATGGACGCGACAAATACAAGAACTCATTGCCAAAAGAAACGATGAAACTTTCGTCCAAGTTCCTGATGAAGAGAGCCAAGAAAATTGCGCCGTCCTCAACAATATGCTTGCTGTCCAGGCGATTTCAGACCTGCAAACACCACCGGAAACGACTTCGGCACCATCCACGACCCTTCCGCAGGTTCCCGACGACATCCCCATACCCCCGACCTCTCCCGTCACAACCCACACGCCGCCAGCAACTTCCCCCGCCCCACTACCACCTATGTCATCTCTCGGCTCCACCCCCGCGCCACCACCCCCACCCGTTGCACCCGTACCCACTCTGGCAACGCCTGCGACCCCAGCCACAGCCCCAGCCCCCGCCACCGTTCCTTCAGCACCCGTGGCACCCCCTCCGATGCCCGTCAGGGCACTCGTACCCACAGCACCCCATGTACCGCCACCCAACCCCGCTTTCATCCCTAACCTCGCATCCCCTGCTGCGAAACCCCCCATTGTAGCACCTCCAGTAAAGCCCGCTACCCTTACCGCCATCCCACCGACCCCCCTCCCCATCGCTCCTCCCACGGGCTCGCACCCCTCCTGCACGCCATTCATGACGCCACCGCCTTTCCCTTCCCCGCCACCCTCCCTCGTTCTCGCCCCATCCCAGGACCTCCCCTCCCGCGCGCTAAGCCTCACGCCTCCGCCTCCTCTCGCCACCACCCCTCCCCGCATACACCCCTGCTCACCGCCAAACCCGACTACCTCCTCCGAACCCCCCCCCCCATACGTCCCCTGCGGCTACCCAATCGCCGTTGTCACCGCCCCCTAGATGCCTCTACCTCCGTGCGAGATCAACCACCGCCATCACCATGCGAATCTCCCACGCAACCACCGCATGCGCCAACTTCCGTGCAACCGTCGTGGCGGCAATTTGAAAGGCCGAACCCTAACAAGGGGGCCGACCTCTACGGGATTCAACTCCCATAAAACTTGGGATTAAAAAACAAATTGAGAATATTTGCAGGAAGACCCCTCCTCCCATAAGTTTTTATCTAAAGGTTTGTTTGGAGGAATTATGGCATGACTTCAACTTAAGTGAAGGGGTACGAAAATTGTAACTAAACCCCCTGCTGCGGAAATATTTAAAGAAGAGGGCTGAAAGAAGGAAATTTGGGAGGCTTCCTTATCCTATTAGGACTAGGACCATGGGTTTCTCCTATTTAAAGATCCCTTGGCTTCATTCATTTGCCACATCTCCTCCTCTCCTTTCATTGTGCTATTGCTTTGCCATGGATCCTCCAAAAGCCATGTTGTCCATGCCTCACCAATTTTTCAATCATCATAATGAGGAGACAAGATTCATGAAGACGTCGCCATTTGCGCCACACATGTTCTTCCACCACGAAGGCCACGTCACCAACGCCCGCATCGCGCGCGTGTGGATTCCGACATTCGCTCCACACCAATTCTTCTAGGGGATGACTGAGAACGTGGATTCAACCTCCAAGCCTGCAGATCCAGCAATTCGTCGGGAGATGAATTTTTAAAAGCGGAGGAGAGTTGATGCAGCGTGGAACCGAAGTATAGGGTCGAATATTTATTTAATTTTAGTCGAACATTTGTTTTATTTATTTTACTTACGTTTATTTGAGTTGTCGCAATTTTAATTAAATAAACGAGATCACCTGTGATCTCAATCATTTAGTTAGAGATTTGAATTCCAAAATTAGTCGGTTAATTGGTTAGAGTCAATTTAGGATAATTAGTTTCAATTTGAATTCAATTTCTATTTTTGTAATCTCATCCCTCTTATATAAAGGGGTGGTTGTCCATTGTTTTAGACAGTTCAGTATTTATAAAAAATTGAGATTTTATCTCCCTCTCTCTGGTCTCTCTCTCCCCTCGCGATCTACGCGTTCTTCTTCTCGAATCTCGCGCATCTGGCGTGTTTCTTTTCTCAACCCCTCTGTTTTCTACCACCGAAAATTCCACCGCTCAAATTATTTAATTTTCGTCGACGCGCAAAATCTCGATCCGCATCAGCTTTACAGATCAGCGCTTTGAAGAGTTTATTGCACGCCTTCGAGAGATTAAGCTACATGCAAACGCTTCCCAAAGCTCATCTTCTGGTCCATCAGACTTTGTTGCTTCTGCATCCACAGGTGCCACAAGTACTACTTATGCATATACTATTCAGTCTAGGCCAAATATTTCAGAATGGATAATGGACTCTAGTGCCTCACAACATCTGTGTGAAGATCGCTCACAGTTCAATAGATATAGTCCGGTTAAGAATGGTAGTCTGTGGTGATTGCTGATGGGACATATTCCCCCATCACAGGTCAGAGGGAGATCCTCTTGGTTCCCCCATTGCAGTTACAGAATATTTTTCATGCTCCATACTTCTCAAATGAATTTATTATCTATAAGCTTCATTACAAAAGACCTACATTGTCTTGTCATATTTAACTCAACTTCCCTTGTTTTTCATGATATACTCACGAGCAGGATGATTGGTTGTGGTCGTGAGCATGGAGGCCTTTTTCGACTGATCCAGACTCCATATGTTAGTGTTGGTTCGCTTTCTGAGGGTCACAATCACCATACACATGGCATCCGTGATTTGGTCACCTTCCGCTATCAAAGATATGTTGTCTCATTCCAGGGGGTTTTGTCAAGTCTGAGTTTCATTATGAGACATGTCAACGTGGAAAACATCACTGGTCCAGTTTTCCAAGTCGCCTTAGTCGTAGTGGTCAGAGCAAGGTTTTAATTCAGACTCTATTTGAACTTATTCATTTTGACATTTGGGATCGTAGTGGTCACCAGGGATCTTGTGGTTGTTGATGTTTTCTCTAGGTTGTCATGGGTTTTATACTTAAGAATAAATCGGATGCTAGTACTATGATTTGAAACTTTGTTCATGAAATATCCAACATTTTCTCATCTTCAATAAAATATGTTCGGTCTGATAATGCTTTGGAGTTGTGTATAACAATTTCGATTAGTTTTTCAATTCACATGGGATTGTGCATCAGACTTCCTGCCCTTTTACATCATAGCATAATGGTGTCGATGAACGCAAGCATCGTCATCTATTAGGTATCACTGGGACTCTAATTATGTAGAGTCAAGCTCCTCACTCTTGGGGGGAGATGCTATCATTACTGCATGTTATATGGTCAAGTGTATGCCTTCTACTATTCTTGGTGAAAAGGTTCATTTCTCTCTTGTGTTTCCTGAGAAAGAGTTGTTTTCTCTTACACCACTAGTTTTTTGATGTGTCGCCTTTGTGCATCTTCTATCTCCTAGTCAAAATAAACCTGCACCTCACGTTGTCAAATGCATGTTTGTGAGCTATTCTCGCACTCAGAAAGGCTACGGATGTTTCGATACATTCCAACGAAAATATTATATTAGTGCTGACGTTACCTTTTTTATTCCATCATGTATTACACTCGTACAGGGGATAGGTTGAGTCCGTCTGAATCCGAGGAAGTCCTTCTTCCACCACCTTCCATTACTTGCATGCCTGATGCTCCTCGGCCTTTCCCAACATCCAGCACGCCCCAGGTAAATCCTGAGAACTTGGTTTCTACTAATGGCACTGGTGGGTTGAATGATGAATAAGAACACCACAGGATGACAGCAGACAGGATGATGATCTGGGATGGCTGATTGTACTACGAGAAGGGAAAAGAGCATGTACAAAATACCCGCTAGTAGGACATGTGTCTCTGGATAAATTGTCCATGACTTACCGAAAATTTGTATTGGGATTGTCTACTATTGAGATCCACAAACATACGAAGATGCCCTTAAAAGAAAGTCAGTGGCGGCTAGAGATGGAGAAAGAGATGCTTGTTCTTCAATCACTTATGACATGGACTTAGGACATGGACACTTGTTACAGCTCTGGAAGGAGCGTATGTTATTAGCTGCAAATGGGTCTTCGCTACGAAGAACAGGACAGATGGTACCGTTGACAGATATAAAGCCAGGCTTGTTTCCATAGGCTTTACACAGACCTATGGTGTGGATTATAGCGACATATTCTCCCCTATCATGAGACATTATACCCTACGTATTCTGCTCTCTGTAGCAATAGTGCGTGATTGGGATCTTTTCAAGCTAGATGTCAAGAATATGTTCTTATATAGTGATCTTCAAGAAGAGGTCAATATGCAACGGTCACATGGGTACGTTGTTGAGGGGGAGTATGTGGCATGCTACATAAGGCCATTTATGGACTTAAGAGAGTCTCAAGGCATGGTTTCAAAAGCTATCATATCTAATAAAACAGAGAGGACTTAGATGATCCACTTTAGATCATTTCTTATTTGTATAGAAGACACAACAAGGTACGGTGGCTATCCTCGTGTATGTTGATGACATTATTGTCACTGATGACGATATTCAAGAGGTAGCTGAGACCAAGAAATTCCTAGATCAATAATTGGTCACCAAAGATCAGGGAGAGTTGAGGTACTTTCTAGGTCTAGAATTTGCCATAAATAAGCAAGGCTTGGTAATGACACAAAGAAAATAAGTGATGGATCTACTTTCAAAAGCTGGAATGACAGGGTGCGGACGAGCATACACACATGTGGATCCAAGTATGAAGCTACATGAAGACGTCACTAAGGAAGTGGACAAAGGGAGATACAGAGAGCTTGTAGGGAAACTACTTTATATCACCATTACAAGGCCTGATATTTCCTTCACAGTTAGTAAAGTTAGTCAGTTCATGGAACAACCACAGCAAGTGCATATTGAAGCAGTCTACATGATCCTTAGATATTTAAAGTCATCACCGGGAAAGGGCTTCTTATTCAGTAGGACTATCTCATTATCCATCTATGGCTATGTCAATGCAGATTATGCTAGGTGCCCTAAAGATAGGAAATCTACCTCAGGTTTCTGCATTTTTGTGTGTCACGGAAAAGCAAGAAGAAAACGGTTGTGGCTAGATCCAGTGCAGATATGAATATAGAGCCATTGCTCAGAGCAGTGTTAAAATGATGTGGGTAAAATATGTTCTTTTCTGACCTCCACATTAGTGTGAGTCTCCCTATGCAACCAAAGTGCGACAATCAAGCAGCCTTGTCCATTGCGAATAATCCCAACATTTCATGAGAGAACAAAGCACATTGAAGTATAATGTCATTTTAGTCGTGACATGATTCAGAAAAGACTGATTGCTACCTCTCATGTTAGTTCAGGTGACCAGAAAGCTAATATCTTCACCAAGGCACTCACTCGAGTACCTTTTGAGATATGATGTTTCAAGCTAAGCATGATAGATATCTATGCTCCAGATTGAGAGGGAGTGTTGAGAGTTGTGTGTTTATATATTTATTTATCACTCCTTATTTTGTTTGTCCTCTTATGTAATTTCTCATGGCCTCTCAACTCCATATAAGAGGATCATAGGACACCATAGAATAATAAGTCCCTCTTTTCTCCCAACAGAATGCTTCAACTTGAAGGGGAGCGTTAGAGTTAATGGGTTAATTCTCCTAATATCTATTGAGTCATGTAACCCTTGGGGCATTTATGAAATTTTCTCTTTTTACTTGTCTAGGATTTCACACTATATAACAAACCTTAAACCCCATTTAATAAGATAAGTTGTTTATTCTATATTTTTCTCCATACAACCCATATACTTAGTTTGCTTGAAATTATCTCTTACGTTAAATCCAACTTCAATACAAATGCTACCAAGCTTTCATCTTTATTTCAATATCTTATTCTTCTTCGTTTTGCCCTCTTCTACTCCTCGGAGTTTTCGAATGCACTGTCTATGTAATGTACCTTAAATTTCTCCTTTTCACTTAAGTTTCTCTCTTATACTTCTCCGTCCACTGTCAAGTTTGCCTTTAAACACGTCTAAAATTTCTTTACCGACTTTACAAACATAGCTTGTCACTGAATCCTGCATTTCGTCAATTCATCAATGTTTTTCAGATCTCTTCATTTTCCTTATAATTTTCCACCATTTAGTTTGTGTTCCACTATATACTGTTTGTTTCTTGTGTCGCTTCCTTATCTACTCATCCAAAACTAATAGACGGTATCGGTTAATAAAACTCACTTGGAATGGCATTCCAATATTTATAGCACAAACGACCTCTTATCCTCCAAGCAAAATTATCGCATGTCTCAGTCAAATCATTATTACAAATTGATCAAGTGTCCGCCTCATTTTTCTAGAAATTGTTTGTTACAATCAGGCCACAAGCTCTAGAAAAATCACGAAAATTCTTTCATTTTGTTCCTAACGCAACTACATCCAGACCAAAACCAATTGTCAATTATTAGATTCATCCAACCAACCACTGAAGAGGTTAATTACTTTTATAGCTTTAGTTGTGAAACTATTCTTACTTTTTCTTTTTTGGAAAAGCTGTTCTTCCGACCGTTACCACTTTGTGTGGGTCTTCCTTGGAAACAATATATTGGCGAATTGCTATGGGACACAAGTTAAATTTCGCCCAATGGACGGACTATATTACATCGTGTGATGGCATCCATATTAAAACAAACTCAACGAGCGAGTAGTGTCTCAATGATTCGATGGCCCATTTCATATTTAGCACGTATTTAAATATGGGATTATTCTCACACAAAAGGTTCTTAAAGAAAATGAAAACATGTAGAAACTTACATCGCTGTTTAGAGCGGTGGTTGCTGTTTGCCTCTCAGATGGATCGATTGCAAGGAGTGTATCAATTAAAGGGAAAGATGAAGGTGGAAAATCTTTGAATGTATCTCGTATGCATCTTACATACGGTTGTTGAGGCTTAAATATTGTAGCATGAGGCAACTTTGATTTCTTCCAGTATTCATCCGAAGGTGAGCCACAGAGCTTAAATATTTTGTGCAATTGCTCTACCTACAAAAAGAGTAAATCGGCTATGATATGAAGATAACGTGTCTCAACAGTGTGTTATATTCACATAGATAAGAGACGTGGCTATCCACTTGAGAAGTTGGTAGCATATGTCCCTTTGATGCTAAAGATTAACTTGGTTATAGCAAAAATCAAGCTTCCAGTTCAAAACTTGAAGCCATTACCTCCGTTCGACCAGGCATGATGGGTTTCCTGCGAGGAGCTCTGCCAGAATGCAGCCTGCACTCCAGAGATCAACACCAACACCATAGTCAGTGGCACCAAGAAGTAGCTCCGGAGGACGATACCAAAGTGTGACGACCCTGCTGGTCATAGGCTGCTTATGATTTGGATCAAAAGTCGATGCCAATCCAAAGTCTGCTATTTTAAGTATCCCACCATTGTCAATCAAAAGATTTGATCCCTTAGATTCTCTATGCAAAACGTGACGATTATGGCAATGCTCGAGCCCAGAAAGCAGCTGCTGCATATAGCATTTCACCTGCAAACCACATTTGCGCAGTGGATATTACAGAGGCAAGCGTGGATTGCAGAAAAACTTGATTGCCACAATAAAGAAGTCGGGTGGATCTAACTAACCTGGGCTTCGGTAAACTTGATCACAGGACTGGCGGCTAGACCAGCAAGATCATGCTCCATGTACTCGAAGACAAGGTAAAGACTGCACGACATCCGGGATGTCACAAGCCCATCCAACTTCACGACATTCGGATGATCCAGGCGGCGCAAGATGAGAATCTCCCTCGCCATGAACTTGACGCTCTCCGGCTCCAGATTGTCGAACCTCACCTTCTTCAGCGCAACAATCTTACCTGTCAGTGTATCCCTGGCCTTGTAGACATTGCTGTAAGTGCCTTGCCCGATCTAGCGGTTGGCAAGAGAAGGTGGGATGAGCGGAAAGGACAGCAGACAGGAGAAAAGATGCGACAAGAGGAGAAGGAAAGAGGGAACACCTTGTCGATCTTCTCGAACGTGTCGGCCTTCCTCGGGGTCCAACCATTGATGGCCTCACCGGCGACGGCGGAGAGCCAGGGGGGCCAGCCAGCGGCGACCTGCTCGCCGTGGACGCCCTTGGGGAGGTTGCTCGCTCTGGGATCCGCACGGGAGCGCCTGCGATGGCGGCGGCTGTGGTCCCCCTCCTCCCTGGTGTTGTTCTCGAGCACCCTCGAGGGGTTGGGGTCGACGACGGTCTCCCGCTCGGCCTGCGACCTCCTGCTGGCGAAGGACTCGCTGCGATCCCTCTCGGGGGGCTTGGGATCCCTCTTGTCCGCCGGAGGGGTTGGGGATTTTCTCCTGCTCTGCGCGCATCCCATCGAGGCGGCGGAAAGGGCCGACGGGCATCTCTCAGCCAAAGACGACCATCGATATATCTACACAATCCCAAACCCTACCTGCCACTGCTACTGCCGTACCTCACAGATAGCCCCTGCCTATGTGGACGGGGGACTCCAGACTCCGATCTGGAACAGAGCCTAAGTCAAACTTTGGTAAGAAGGAGCGTGGGGGCGGAGAGCTTTAGCGGTTGTGTTTGCGTGAACGCCCGCAGCTCAGCTCAGCTCAACTTGGCCCCGGGGATCCCCAGGCCCACGTGGCTGTGGCGTTACTTTGTGAGATGGGGGAACGAGCATTGCCTGAGCCAATCGCACTGGGCTACGGCGTATATTGGTTCTTTATTTTTATTTTTTTTTTTCGTTCCCCTTTTTAAAGGAAATAAATGTGTTTTTTAATAAACAGAAAATAAGCACATTGTATGGGAGGGGAAGGGGGAGGTCAGGATTTACCTCTATAAGCTAATGTCAGCGAGTCAGTGTCTCCCCTTGTAAAGGAAACACAAGATGGACTCGAAATCGCGCACTTGTAGACGTCGAGTGGTCAATGGGTTCTTATTGTATTGTAAATGCAACAACTAAATTTGAGAACCACAACATCGTGGAAGCGATAAACGGGATCATTTGAATCGGATACAACAATGAAAAACGAGATCATCAGAATCATATGAGATAGAATACTTGCTTATGTTATAAATACCGCATAGTCAAGGATTGTAAATTGTTGGTAGTGTCCGAAACTCCACGTGTAGTACCTCCTAAAGCACATACAAACGAGTGTCTTGCATGTGAAACTTTTGACAAGATGATCTCGTGCTAAGGGTCCTCCACTCGAACACCTTCATGGAAATGAGACAACAACTCATGCATTCTCACACATGCTCCTTGACTGTGACAAATCCGATGTTCCTAAACATGGTTACCCTAGTACTGACCTGGTTATATGATAACGTTCGGATCAAATCCAAACCACCTTGTGATTAAAACTACTAGAAAATAACTTATACCAAGTCATTGTGATTAATCGAACTTAAAATGTGAGGAAAATACGTTAAAAACAGTTAGAATTCGGCCACCAAGGTCTTGAAATTAAAAATGACCAATTCAAATAACTAATTGGGCCTTTAAAACATGCTAAAAGGAATAAAAATTGATATGTGGTTATCAGCAAAATAGTGGAATGTAATCCAAATCCCAATATCAAAATAATTGATACATGATAGTATTCTAAAAATAGCAAATAGAGAAGTTTTGAATGATAGCTGAAAGAAAATGTAGTCGATTTACTCATAAGCATTTTTGCATATATACAAGGATTTTTTATACTTTTCCCCTTTGAGTTTCTAAAAATGCAATTGCGCCCATGCCTTTTTTTCGCAATAACATTTGTGTCTTTATGCTCTTTTACCACTAACGGATGTTATCCTTCGTTAGTTTGGTCATCCATCAAATGAATCATATCATGATTTGTTCAACCAGATACGCATTAAGGAATAATGTATAACATTTTATGCCCTATGAAAGATCACTTAGTATAACTAGGGGTATAAACCATTGTCGTCTTGATGTTATATAGTTGTTGATCTGGAGTAGATCATAGAGGCTTATGCAAGTTTGTATATCTGAAGAATTAGACCGAGGACATAGCCTGCATCCTCAAGTGATGATCGAGAATGATCTTCGGTTTGAGAAAGATGTGACAATCTTTCTCTAAAGACTAATTTCTGACTTACCTCTTGATGCATGTCCTATATATGAATAGAGATTTGGATGTATCAAAATAATCAAATCAAAAGTGTTGACCGAAGACAACATGTTATCCAAAAGTCAGAATGTTGACTAAAAGACAAATGTTGATGAAAGGGGCCAAATGTTGATCAATAGTCAAAATATTGACTTTACGTTAAAGTATTGACTTGATGAGAACGAGATACCAAAGATCTTAATCGTATACTATCACGAAGATGCACATAACCTTTGATCAATAGGTTGATGACTTGAATAAGGTATGCATACTAACGCATGGTGTGCACGTGAGGAGATATGAGATGTATGGTCTCACAAAGGATTGTATAGGTCCATATTCTATGAACTGGGAGATGGGGTCTCTGACGAACTTGCATTTATCGTTGTTAATTATTATCTGTTGTTGTAGCCAGTCAATTTAAGAACCGTCAAAAATTGATCACATCGAGAAATGATATAGAGAATCAAGTCTCAGTGTGACCAAAATTATTTATTTTACTTATCTCAAGGTCGAACTCATGGAGGTAATATGAGGGTTCGGAATTAATAATTAAATAATCTAGAAAATGAATTTTTAGAGAAGATGAATATTTTCTGCATTTTTTATCTTTTTAGAATTTTATGGGTTTTGAAATAAAGGATATGTAATTAACAAATGAAAGAGAAACATGATGGATGCATTTTCAAAATAAATTTTAATGCAGGAAAATAATTATATGCTATGTGGGGAGAGAAATAAATAAATGCGATTTTTTTATAATTTTTTAAATGATGGATAAAATGATATAACGATGATGAATGAAGATGCGGAGTGAGAAGGCCAAGCAGGCCAAGAGCATACAATTGATTAAAGGAACCCCACAGATTATCGACATATATATACATGTTCAATCAATTTAATTCACCCTAAATCAATGTGCAAACTATTGAGCAAAAAGATCAATGAATGAGATTAAATATGCTCAAAAGATGTGAATAAACACTTCAATTTAGAGAATGAGACAAGGATCCAATCAGCATTAAAAACACTAAAATTTGATCCCAGATGTGCAAGATATGAATAGTCAATGTTCCATAAGCATTAATGTTAATAAAATAAACAAAAAAGTTGCAGATATACCCTTTTGTGGGGTTGTTGTGCAATTTTTACAAGCCGATTATTAATTTATAATATTTACCCCCGTGTGGGGGTAGAACTAAAATTGTGGGAAGCATCAGGGGTGGTGGTGCAAATTTCTTGCCATCATATGTGGGAGACATATGGCTTCTTGGTTCAACTGGTGTCTCAGTGCCACCAATCCTCGAGGGAGTGCCCATGGAACTTTGTCAACAACTGGATCATCTGCGGATGGAGCTCAAAATCTCTCAGAATGGCAGGAAGCTGAATCCGCCTGTGAGTGAGAGTCGCACCAACGTTGTGCAACGCCCTTATGGTGTGCAATGGTCTTGCATCTTTAGGTCCTCGGGTCTAGGAATCTCTCCACCATTGGGTCTGTCATCTCTCGCATATGCACCCATATCCCATCTCAGTCAACTCCTGCCTCATCTTTGTCGTGAGCAACCCATGGTCCCGAATCTGTCTCTGCGCAACCTTTGGGGACGCCAAGAGGGTGTTGTTGATTGTTGCATGATCAAATACATCATGAATATCTGGTTGCTCATCCTCTCTCAGCTATTGGACCTTCTCATCAGACTCTGAAAAGGAAAAAATCAAACCTTATTTGTCACCAAGTCAACTAAAAATCTGCTCTGAATGATGTTGTTGTACCTTAGGTGATGGGTGGGGATGGTCGAAGAAGAAAGAGTACTTGGGTTCTGAGAGCGGGTCTGAGCTCTCAAGAACCATACTAGATGAATGGACAGGTGTGCAGTGAAGTAGTGCCATCAAAGGTAGACTAAGAGACTGCCTACCCATCATCGTGATGTGGGGAGTAGTGAAGAGCAGATTGGATTGAAAACAACGATGAGAAATCAAACCACCAATTCACCAACTCAATGTAGTTATGACCATGAAATCTCGGTAGTTAATCATTCCGATTTAGAGTTTAGTGAAAATATAGTTACTTAGTCCGACTCACGCACCTAGGGTAGAACCTGACCAAGCTGGAGGCGCACGCCCAACTTGGACAATACTACTTCTGCTAAGGCTCAAAGGCAAGTGCATTCATCTCAACCATACATCATTGAGTAACGTACAAGAGCATAGGATACAAGTCCAAGTATTTTGGCTCTAATCCTTTGCGATTGCATCCTCTCCCACTCTGTATGGAGGTAAGTAAATGCGAACAATAAGGGAGCTGCTCTCCCCAAAATAATGAATGCTATCTTTACTTTTATTTAAGGGTCAAGTTTGACTACCAGTCCCGATTTTATTTGGTTATCACTTCTTTTGGATTTTTTGATAAAAAAAACATCTACCGAATTTTTCGATTTTCTTATATTCCTAACTCCAAGAAAATAGGGGGAGATAGAAGACGTACCTTGCTCTAGAGGTCTACTTGCAATATGATCCGTGCATAAATGTAATTATAGAAAATAAACTACCTATATAATGCAAAAAGAATCCGCCTTAAATAGTAACTTCTATTATGGGAAGAACAAGGTGCTAACTATTTAGAAATGAGACAAAGGTCCGGTCTTGGAGGTCGCTCAGTGCCTGCAACAATGGATCTTGCTTGCGATATGACCTCTCTCAGCGCATAGTCTCAAATCCAAATAATTAACAAATTATTTGACTAAGTCCAATCGATTCTGTAGCAACGGATATTCTATTCGGTCTTTCGACCTAATTACTACCTGGCTCAACCAAATAAAAACCTAAGTCTAGGGTTCACACATAAAACAAAATAAAATAAAGTCATAAAACTCAAATCCTCAAGAAACAAAATAAAATAAAGGTGGTGAAAATAGCAATGAAAACCCGGTGAGGTCCCCAGATTACACCAGCACTCAGCGAAACAGACCCCGAATAATAGTGTCCGAAGTTTCTGAAAGTTATTACAAGTTTATACAACTATGAAATAAAATGTACCAAAATAAAATCTAAACACTAATACAGTCTCTTGATCCTTCTGCTCCTCCTCGGCTGCTCTCTTATGCCAATCGGTGTAGAATGCTCGGCCTCTGCTTGGCTCGGGTGCGCCAGCTATCTTAAGACAACCTCCCCTTGCTCTGTGGGCCCTCACAACAAAGGAGAAATAAGAAGAGTTCTAGAAACGATTATGAGAAATATAAGCAAATAAAATTAAGAGAAAATAAACATGGAAACAAGCAAACAAGAAAATATAATCCTAACACCCTAGTTGTGCCCCCAAGCAACAGTGCGATTTTGATTAGCCAAAAAGTAAACATGGTTAAGTTAATAAATTCAAATGTCATTGTTACCTAAGCGAACTGGATGGGTATCGAGAAAATTATCCAACCATAAATAAATCGAGCAAGTAAAATGGTGGTCCAAGCTACTTTTATTAACTTGGTATAACAACAAGGGTCGAACACAATAGACCATGATAAGCTAGGCAATCAACTCCAGAGAATCAAATGATTTTTATTTTCTTTTTAGCGGTTTTTAAATTTGCAAATTTTTTATTTTTGAAAATAAGGCAAATAATGACAATGCATAAAAAGGCAAACACACACTCTTTTTATAATTTTCAAATAAGGTAAAAATACCCAGAAAAAATCAAGTAAAAATATTTTTGTATTTATAATAATTTTACAATGTTTTTTGTGATTATTGGAGAATTTTTAGATGTTTTTGGGATTTTATAAAGAATCAAAAATTGAGAAAATAACCAATAGGGCATAGTCAGGAGTGTTTTTCAAATTAAAAATATCAAATATACTCAAAATTCCTGAGAATCATTTTTATTAAAAATTATACGCAAATATCTATAAAGAAAAAATGAAATCACATTTTTTGCGTACTTCTATGCTTTTATATAATTTTTATGGTGTTTTTAGGGTTTTGCATATTTCTAGAGTGTTAGAAAAGCAAATGAAATGAAAATGGTAAAGAAAATCAAACAAATTAAAACTAGTCTACTATATTTTTTAGAAAATTTAAGGCATTTTTCAAAATTTCATGATTTCTCTAAGTTGAATCGGGACTATTGTTTTTGGATTTTTAAAAATAGTAAATAAGCAAAATAAACCAAGCGAAACAACCACGCAAAGGGAATACTAGCAGGAGTTGCATGTAATTCTAGGAATTTTTTAGATTTAATTTGATATATATTGCTATTAATAAAAGGGCATAAAAACTACAACAGTGAATATAGACCTATAAGAAAATATTTTAGTTCTAGGACCCCAATAATATAAGACAATAAAACTATGGGGACCAAAATGTAATTAATCTAGAAGAAACATGTGTCACGCGTGATTTAGCATTCACATGGGTATATTGCGGATTAAAAAACTATATCCATTTAATTAGCAAATAAAAGCATAGGGGGAACAAAAGAAAATATCCCAAAAACACACGTGACCACCCACGTGAGCGTGACTTGGCTGGACTAAAATGCAAATAAATATACTACAAGGTCCTCACTGCAAAATTTCCAAGATAAATTACACTATGAAATATATTTACATGACTGAAATATATATGCAAAATAGAAGGGGCTAGAGGAGCAAAATACCCCTAAACGTGTGCTCATCAATGGTTGTGGTTGGATTACTTAACGTGATTTACGGTGGAGACCTGTTGATGGCGCTTCGATCATGGAGAGCACAGATTAGATCCTGAGATGGATCTAGCTGTGTTGAAGGGCTCCCATCTCATGATAGGTGTATCACCTCGAGCAAGCAGATGATCTGATGGTGCTAACGAGGCCCTGACGAACAAGCAAGAAGAAGCGGCTAGCAACTCTTCGATCCGGCCTCCCTCGCATCTCTGGCAGACTCTCGAGCTGTTGAGATGCTCAAATCCTTAATAATGAGGTTTTGCAGTGTTGTAGGCTCTCAAATGGGACCAAGACCAAGAGAATGGTCCTGGAGAGGCATGGCGACGTGGAGTAACCTGGTGATGACCGCTCCCACTACCCTTGTTAATTCGAGCAGATTAATGTTCAAATTAATTGCTGATGTTCGTTGCAGTCGGATAACGAGAGGGAATATCAAAGGCATCTGTCTCCTTAGGTGAATTTTTAGCAAATTTCCAGTGTTCGATTTCGGTGAATATTTTTTTGGTCTTTTTCATTTTTTTTATGCAAGACTCGTGCAAAAATCAGGCCAATTTAGAACTTAAATCAAAGAAGTATTCAGATGAAGTCCAAAAATAAAAAAATGACCAGATGATGAATTATGATGAAATTAAGCTACCCTATTTTTTTTGGAATTTTCTGCCACTAAATGAATTTATTGTAAATTATCAATGAATGCAGGGTGAATTTGACTGATTTAGTTTTAATAAATATCAAATCACAATATTTTAGGGAACATGAGGAATCCAGGAAAATTGTCAGACCTTAATTATGATGTGAAATGAACCTATTAAAAATAAACAAAGGAAATCACCAATTAATTTATTTAGGCCTCGAAATGCGTGCAATTGAGATGAAATTTTTATGCAAGATGCATCTAATTATCCTAGAGCTAATGTGATTTTTTGGGAATTTTTGGAGTCACAGAGAAATTGATATTAATTAAAAGGTGAAATTGGACAAAGTATGACACAAATGAACTAATTAATTAATTAAAAATTCCACTGATATCACAAAATTATGCCAAGTATCACATAAGATAAAGGACAAGTTAAACTACAACAGGCAATTTTTGGAATTTAAAAAAGATGAAATATGGACACCTAAATATGCGTGCAAAGACAGGGCTATAACTGCAATACATGAATTAAAAAATTGCTAAAAATAAAATATGCTGACAAGGACCTTTATGCAATTACCTAGAACGCAAGGGGGTGGAATGCAAATTCTCCACAGGCGCACGTGCTCCTCACGTGGGGGCGCTTCGCAGGGACTGATTTGTAATTTCAGAAACTTCCCGGCACCTGGATGCATTTTGCCCAGGCCGCACGTGCTCCTCACGTGGGGTACCCTAGGCTCGGTGGACTTCGGAGGCTCGGACGTTGGCTCGGCTGCTCTGGAGGTTCGGTTGAAGGCTCGGAGAAGCTTTGGGTGATCCGAGCCTAGAGGTCGGGGAAGAGGCTCGGATCGGGGTGACGTGGCACGATCAAGACCGTAGGATCACAACAGATCCAACGGCGATGGAATGATGACGCGTGGCGTGATCCGGGATCGTGGGATCTAGAGGAATCCAACAGTGTCTGGGTATCGATGAAGAGGGCGACGTGGCGTGTCCAGACGCGTAGGGTCAAGGATGATCCTACGGTTGCTTCGCGAGGCGACGTGGATGATCTATCGCCGATGGATCGTAATAAATCCAACGGCTCTCCGTTGCTCCGATTGATGTCGACGTGGCTTGCTCATGAGCGTGGGATCAAGGATGATCCTACGGCTCCTTCGCGAGGTGACGTGGCGTGATCTTGACCGTTCGATCAAGATAATCGAACGGTGGCTGAACGTCTTCCCCATCGGCCCTCCGCTCCTGCGGAGGAGAAGGCGGGGCTCCGACAAAGCTGGGCTTGCTCCGCCCTTCCCTCCCGTAGTCGGTGAAGGTCGATGGGCGAGTCGGAGGTATCTCGGAAGATGCACGGATGATCGGCTAAGCCTCCGGTGACCTCAGGAGTGGAGAAGGAGCTCTGGGGCATGGTGGCGGTGAAGCTCGAAGGGAGCTCCAACGAGCTTCCGGCCAGTGAAATGGGTGTACCTGCAGGGGGCTAGAGGAGATAGCCGAAGCGTGCGCGTGCAGGTGGAGTCGTGCAGGGTAAACGACGAGGCCTATGGCGGAGCGAGGGTGGTCCGGTGATCGGGCTCTGACCAGGTGGCAGAGCTGGAGTCGAGCGAAGTGAAGTATGATGTTTGAGGAGGATAATGGTGGTGCGAGGATCGGAGCTCCGTCGCGGAGCTCGGGGATGGTCAGGAGACGGTGAGGATACGCGGAGGAGTGGAATTTAATCGGCGAAAAACCAAGAAAATTAAGGAGATCAGAGAGACAGTGGAGGTGGCTACCTGGGGAATGGAGCTCGAGCTTGAGCTCCAGGTCGTCGCTCGAAGGTCGGTAGAGGCATGAGCTCGGGCAGCTTCACGGAGGAGGAATTACAGCACGGCGGAGGCGGCCGTGGATCTCGCCGGAGAAGAAGCCTGTCTTCGCTTGAAGATAAGGTCAATTGCTGTCACCAATCGAAAGATCTGAGCTCAAGGAACCTCTCTGGAGTGGCGAATGGGTGTGAATGTGACCGGAGGTGGTCTATTTATAGGGCAATGGTGGCGGCAGGGATGGAGGAGAGGCGAGTTCGTGGAAGTTGTGGAGCGTCTCTGGTGGAAGTCGTGGTGAGTGAGGGAGCTGGCGAGGAGGAGGGAAGAGTGGGCTCCATCGTTGCGGTGTTGGCGGTCGGAGAGGGTGGCTAGAGTGGGTCCGAGAATAGAAAGGGGCAGCCCCTCACGCAAGATCGAGATCGTGGGAGAGAGGGGGCTCTGGAGGTAGGGATGAAAACGGATCGGATACGGATCGGATATGCCTATTTCCATATCCATATTGGCTTTATCTATATCGAATACGAATACGGATACGGATATGATTCGGATATGCATTATGGAAACCATATCTGTAAAAATACGGATACGAATCCGAATCGGATATTTATCGAATCTGAATACGGATCGAATAAAGAGCGGATCCGAATACGGATCGAATAAAGAGTGAAATCCCAATATGGATCCAATAAACATGAAATCCGAATACAGATTGAATAAAAACCACAAACGAATATGAATTGATTTTTTTATCAAAGTTCATAATGATTTTAAAAATAGCAATGAAATATAAATACGTTACGTCATGACAAAAGGGAGTGTCGACGTGACATGTATTCTTGACCGGAAACAAAAAGGGGATAGGATTTCATAAATTTTGTTAGCGTGCATACCTAAATAAATAGAAATTTATTAATATCGTTAATATATTGTATTATATAATGTATAATACTAATATAATAGCATAAGGTTGTAGCTTATATTATATTAACTAATATATAAAATAATATTAATAGTGTATTCGGATATCCGGATCCGAATCCGGATACTCAAGCTATTACCATATCCGTATCCGTATTCGGAAAATTTTTACAACCTATATCGATATCCGATCCGTATTCGATTAATATTCGGATTACGGATATCCGTATCCGATAATTTTCCGAATACGGTAAGCGAATATTCGGATATACCTGTATCCGTTTTCATCCCTATCTGGAGGTGGAAGACGAGTTCCCAACCGTTGCATCGGGAGATCCAACGGTGGTGAGCGACGCGCGAAGGGGCGGCGTGGATTAGATCCGATGCGAGGTAATCGAAGGGCGCTGAATGCGCCACGTGTCGAGCTGAGGTATGCGCGCTAGAGGACGGTAGTGATTGGATTAAGGTTTCGATCGGGCGGTTGAGAGTTGGCGTGGAGATAACGGTTGAGATGGATGGATGAAGGCGCGATCGAAGGGCGCACAATGCGACACGTGGCGCGCTCTGCGTGAGGCACGAACGGGCGGCTATGATGAAAGCGGGGTTGGATCAGACGGCAAGGAATTGAGGCGTACGTGGATAAGACACAACCGTTGGATCCAATGGAGATCCAACGGCCAAAAGCCCGGGCGGATGAGACAAGGGGTGCGGGCCGCGTGGCGCAATCAGAGGGCGCATTGTGGCCAGCTGTGAATGGCTGAGAGGATAAATGAGTTTAGAAAGAGAAGAAGGCTGAATTTGAAAAAACTCAAAACATGAAAGTTGTAGATCTCGATGAGATCTACAAGTTTCATGTTGACCAAAGACGGAGATGAGGTCAAATATGGTACAAAAATAGAGGAATACAAATATACACATATATAGTATACATAGAGGTCCAAAAACCCAACTTCTTCATACGAGCTCCAAATTGGATGAAATTACTCTCATTTTAAAGGTCTTTTAATGTGTATTAATCTGAAAGTGAGTAGACCTATTTTGGAGGTTGTATGAAGGAGTTATGGGCTTTCTAAGATTCAGAGGTTTTAGGGCTTTATTGGGTGCTTTTACAAAGGAGATCCCTGACTTCCTTCCTTATATTATTAACTAAAGGTGTATAGGTTATAAGGGAGGTGTTATTTTATAGATGGATATTTTACAAGTGATCCTGGCTTTTTATTTAATGCCATATGAGTGCTAAAATGCATATATTATGAATGCATGTATGAATGCTAATTGTGCAAGATAAAGGGAAATATGCATCTATTTACTCGAGAAAAAGACTCTATTTTCAACTTTTAGAGTGATGAATCACATATTCATCAACCCCCTATACTTAAACCTTGCTCATTCCCGAGCAACTAAATGAAATGCAAGAGTGAAATGATTTTGGGTTCCATACCAAGGTCATGAACAAAGGTTGAAAATGGAGTTTGACTCGACCTTTGGATTAATTATGTGGTGGAACCTTATTGGGATCTGAACTTAAGACCTAACAGACTTCAAGTTCCACAAGTCTTCTATTCAAGACTCCTCAATAGTCAGGTCAGAACAAATGCTCAAACGTAAATTTCTGATGACTATGATTCTTACTTGTACTGTGTAAGTGAGATGTAACTCTCCACATCATAAATGGCTCAGAACCAGCCTCCTCTAACAAGGTAACTCAATAACCCGGTCTAGTAACTCTTTCCTCGAGGAGCGGGGTATTCCCTTCTAAGTTCAAGTGCGACCTGCTCAAGAGGAGGGGGTGGAGAAAAGAATGGACGATAGCCAGTGTAGCTATCTATCCTGGGAAGCCTGACCAGTGTAGCCAAGTCATCCAACTGCATTTCTTTGCTAATATACATATTCTGACAGGTATTTTATTTTCACTTGGACCTGTCTGATTTTTTTGGAGTTTTTGCAAAAAAAATTTTGACACTATATACAAGGTGCAGCATGTACATCAGGAGTTTTTCCTCTTGAGCCAGTAGACTATCCCTATTTTGAAGCATTATTGCAACCCACAACGTCCTATCCTTAGACTTCAACACCACCAGACTAGATTGAGATGCACTACCCTCCCTAGAGGAGGACGGATGTTTCCACCCGTGTGTTACTCCAAGCTAAAGGATTCTACCTCCTTGCCACCTCATCAATGAAGAGCTACGTACATTGTGCTTGTCCAAGTTAGGTCATTGTCTAAAAGAATCATGCGTGTGCACGAGATATTCTACTTAGACTAATCAAGATGACATGTGAACATAGACTTGCGGACTCAAAGAATTAAGTCACTTGACTTGAGAAATCTTAACTCCAGTTCCTATAAGGTTCCTCTGAAATTAGGTGGATTAAGGTCAAATCTAGTCCATCCTCAATATCTACTCCTAACTTGGTTCAGAACCCACTAACTTTTCACCTTACATATGCAAGATATGCAGATGAGAGGTGCTGGTGACATGCTATGAATATGAAATGCAAGACTCTTTTTCTTTTCAGATGCAGAGATGATGTGCAAGAGTAAATAAGAAGCCTTTATTTTCAACATTTTTTTCTCACACTGGTAGACCTTCTATGATACAAGTATTTTATGAGTATTATACATATCATACAAGTGTATTTTACAAAAAAAATTTCTCAAATTTTTACCCACCCGTAATTATTGCATAATATATACAAAAAAATACGCGAAAGTACGAGCTATGGGTAAAGTATATATGTAATATATACACGCCCCCCTATACTTAGCGTGTGCTATGTCCTCGGAGCATGAAAAGCGAGGAAAAAGATATAGCTCGTGCTAAGCGTAGGAGAGCTAAAATTACAAAAACGTATAGAAGTCGCACCGCTCCCCTATACTTAGGCTCTGACAGCCTAAGTGTAGAAGAAGATAAAAAATGGGGCGGACGAGGGCAAGAGGGGAAATGGATGAGTATATACAAGGCGGACATCGGTCCCCCCTATACTTAGGCTATGGTCAGCCTAAGTATAGGACAAGAGTGAGTATAAGAACCGATGTGATCTGAAGGATGTACAGTGAACAGACTTAGCTGGCTCATCCCCCTATACTTAGGATCTGGTCAACCTATGTATAGTCCAAGATAGAGATATATAAAGCTGGGATGAGTTACTAAAGTCGCGGGAGGGAAAAGACAGAATGTATATAGATGATGGTATATACAAGTGAGTCGGTCTAAATCTTTCAAGATGCGCTGATGGCTGGAGCTCACTACTGCAAGATCTCCTGCGCGGCTCGAGGTGTATCTGCTGAATCTATCTCGCGCATAAACACAATCTCCTCAACATGGACTAACTGATCATTGGATTCGATGAAGTGTTTCAACAGTTGTCCATTCACAAGGGATGTCGATGCGTCATCTGTGAGATCTGAGATCTCGACACATCCGCTATCATGCACCGCTCGGACAATGAATGGGCCCGTTCACTTGGATTTCAACTTGCCTTGGAAGGTTTTCAGCCTTGCATTGAACAACCATACCTTCTGTTCAGGAACAAAGGTCTTTCGTTTGATATATCTATCATGCCAACGCTTCACCTTGTCCTTGTATACCAAACTGTTGTCGTATGCACGGTTTCTGACCTCCACAAGTTCATTCAGATCCATTTATCTCTGCTTCTGCCCAAGGTGTGTGTTCCAGTTGACCTTCTTAATTGCCTATTCTGATTTATGCACTAGTTCTGTGGGAAAATGGCACGGCTTTTCGAATACCATTCGGAAAGGGGAGGTTCCTAACGGTGTCTTGTAAGCTGTCCTATAAGCCCAGATCCAAGATCTGAGACCAGTCCTTCCTGTCTGGGCGGACGAGCTTTTGCAATATAGTCTTCACCTCCCGATTCGACACCTCAGCCATACCATTAGTTTGTGGGTGGTAAGGGCTAGCGACATGGTGTTCGATGTCGTAGTCCTTTAGGAGTTTCTTCACCTCCCGGTTCACAAAGTGTCTACCCCCATCTGATATCAGCATTCTGGGAATCCTGAACCTAGAGACGATATGATCTCTGATGAATTTACAGACAGTTCTGTTGTCTGCGGCTCAGGTTGGGATAGCCTCCACCCACCTGGATAGATAATCTACCGCAAGAAGGATGTACTCAAACCCGTGGCTAACAGGGAACGGGCCCATGAAGTCGATGCCCCAGGCATCAAAGACATCACAAATGATGACAGGCTGCATTGGCATCTCATCCTTGGGACCAACGGTTCCTCCCATTCTCTGACATACTGGGCACGACTTCGCAAAGGTGATGGCATCGCGAAACAGAGTCGGCCAGTAAAAACCACACTGAAGTACCTTCCATGCGGTCCTCTTCCCGGAGTAGTGTCCTCCTGCCTCCAAGCTGTGGCATAAAGAAAGGATACTCCGGTATTCCTCCTGAGGAATACACCGTCTCCAGACACAATCCGGTTCTTCAAAGAAAAGGATCGGATCCTCTCAATGGTAGTGTCTCGCAGCCGACTTAAGTCGGTCGATGCGGCTCTTGGGCCAACCCTCAGGAACCTTCTTGGAGACAAGATAGTTCACGATGTTGGCATACCATGGGAGTGAGTCGACAACAAAAATCGACTCGTCAGGGAAGGAGTCTCGAATTGGTGAATCCTCGGAAGTATTAAGATCTTCGAGACGAGAAAGATGATCGGCTACTACATTCTTCTTTCTAGGTTTATCACGAATATCCAAATCAAATTCCTGGATAAGTAAAATCCACCGAAGAAGACGTGCCTTCGCATCCTTCTTCTCCATCAAGTACCATAGAGCCGTGGGGTCAGTGAACACAATTACCTTGGATCCACGACATTAATCTTTGATGTATAAACTTCAAATTCACATAAATTGCATCCTATACACAGAGGAGATAAAATCATCATTCACATATAAAAATCATAATCCTACACTGAGATTAATTATCAACTATAAAGTTCAGACTTGTTGTTATCAAAGAAAATGAAGAACTATTGGGCATGCTTATAATATAAAACATCCAATGCATTTCACTTCACCTTTTTATTTGGAAGAAATAGGGAGGGGGTATAGTGTAAAAGACCCACTCTTTATTATCATGCATAGAGCCACCCTTATTCTGCCTTCCCCATACAAATAATAAAAATCCCTCTCCCATTCCCATGCATAGCCGTCTACACATATGCCTTCCCCATGCAAAAAAATTAATTCTCCTTGCACTAATAATGGCATTTCATCTTCACTTGCATGGGATGTCTCCAAGCATATAACATTATAAAATGGCACTTCTCCCTCTCAACTCACGGACACCCTCCCTCTCATTTATCTTCTCTCTCGCACATTCTCCACTCATGCATTCACCTTCTCACGCACCCTCTCCCTCTCATTTTTCTATCTCCCTCCCTCCCTCTCTCTCTCTCTCGTTTTTCTCCTTATGCAGGCAGGGACAAAAGCTTAATACGCAGCTGTGGTGCGCCGCCTCCTCTGCTGCTGTGCGCGAGTGCAGCCCGCAGCAGCCCGTGCATCCAGTTATCGACACCATCCTCGTTCGTTCAGCCACCGGCACCACCTCGCTGCAGCCCGCAGCTGTGCATCACGGCTGTGCACCCCAACTGTTGTGCACTCCCCCTCTCGCGTGGGTACACACGTACGCCCACATTCCACAGCCATGTGCGGTTGCGTGTCCATTCATTGTTCTCCAGCGACCACTCCCCTCGCGGTATACTCCAGCCCGCAACCATCATCTGCACACTCCCATCTCCGCCATCATCATCGTCTTCACTCCGGAATCAAATAGAGATGCATTTCTTTCCCATCTTATTTGTCGCTTGTATTTTTCTACCTTAGTTAATATGTTTAAGTTGAATTTGCAAGAACAACTTTTATTGTGTAAGCTATTGTCAACTCTATTTTTTCTTGAAAACGTATGCAATGCAAGTTTTATATTTCATCATTCTCTCTTGAAAGCTTCCAAGTAAATCTCATCTTCCCATATTAAATTGCGAATCAACCCCTACTTCTTTACTTAGTTGCACTCATACCATCATTTGCTTACACTAAGTTCTAAGAAGTATTTTCACTGTAGATCGAATTCTGTTATAAATTTTCTTTCGTCGCAATAGATTTAAGAATTGAATCAAGTTTTAAAGAAGAACAAAAAGAGCGAGTTTGCTTAGTCCCTGTGGATACGAATCTCTACTTGCACTATACAACTCATATTATTTCCAACATGCTTGTAGTTGTAATATTATTTGTTTGATTGCGGTTTTGCGTGGAACAACAATGACGTGGTAAAAACAACTTTTTAAACCGTGTAAAATCGCTTCAACACGTGCTCCAACACAATGCTCTCCGTCACCATGAAGTGACTTTTCTCCCAGGAGAGCATCAGATTAACCTCACAACAGCGTTTGAGGACTCGGTCCAAATTCCTAAGACAAGAATCGAAGGAATCACCGTGGACCGAGAAGTCGTCCATGAAGACTTCCAGAAATTCACCGACCATTTCGGCGAATACAGCAATCATGCACCTTTGAAAAGTACCCGGAGCATTGCATAACCCAAAGGGCATGCGTCTGAAAGCATAGGTACCAAAGGGGCATGTGAATGTGGTCTTCTCCAGCTCCTCAGGAGCTATGGCTACTTGATTGTAGCCCGAGAACCCATCCAAGAAACAGAAGTATTCTTTCCCCGCTAGTCTCTCTAGAATCTGATCAATGAATGGTAAGGGGAAATGATCCTTCTTCGTCGCGGCATTCAAGCGTTTGTAATCCACACAGACGCGCTACGACGTGGGCACTCTTGTCACAATCTCCTCTCCATCTCGTTGGTGGTCGTCCGAATTCCCGACTTCTTCGGGATCACATGTATCGGGGCCACCCATTTCGAGTTGGAGATGGGATAAATAAAACCCGCGTTGCACCATTTCTCTATCTCCTTCTTCACTACTGATGAATCTCCATTTCATCACCTTTATTCTATCAGTTTGGCCTTAAAAACCCCAGCAAATGCATGTAAATAGCATCAATTTGTACATAATAGCATCCATTATTTATTATACTTATTGTACATAGAATAAGGTTTTTAATGCCAAAATTATAGAATAAAGAGAAGAAAAGAAAAAGGAATAAAATATTACAAATATTTTATGACCCTAACCCTGAGACCAAGTCCAGAATGGAATTGGTCGATAAGGAATAAAGTAGGGGGAGATAAGGGCCAATAATACAATAAATACCTCATTTATTCATTCTTCATTTATGCATTTTGACACCTATTTTCTATATAATTATTTATTCATTAAATAAAAATATTTTGTACATGAAAGTTGTAGATAATAATGTGAATAAAAATACAAAATTGAGTTTGTGTAAAATTAATACTCAGTGTACATTTTATACCCAGAATAAAAAGCCAAAATCTCAACTTCACAGACCCATATCTTGCAAATAGAAACTCCAAATCACCCAAACTCACCTCTAATTGTATATATCTTTCCAACAACTATTTAATAAAATTGGTTTCATAATTTTTGGAGTCCATCTGCAAAAGTTAGGTTTTTGGCCTTCATTGTGCAATCTACCTGATTAAAATATTCAATTTATTCATTGTTCATTATTTTTACAAAATTATATTTTTAGAAATTTGTAAATAATGTACACAATACATGTACATATTAAAATTAAAAGAAAACCAAAAAGAATTTGTAAAATAAAATAAGCTTATGTAATACATAGGCAAAATACCTATGTTGAGTATGTACATAAATTAAAGGGGATTTAATTATTCTATTCTTTATTCATCTATATTTTTATAATAATGTAAATATTACATATAACTTATTAAAAATACAAATTCAAAATAAAAACAAATAAAATACCTTAAATAAATAAAGTATACATAATATATAGGTAAAATACCTATAAGTATAACTACATATACATATACCCATTTATTTAAAAATATAAATAACCTCATAAAAATTAAATAAAAATATATTTATACTCATAAAAAGAAGTTATAAATTTATAAAATAAGAAAATAAAATAATAAAAGACAAATAAACAAAATAAAAATAAAATACTTATAAATATACTAATAAATACATTATTAAAATAAAAGCATAATAAAATACATCAAAAAAATAAATAAAAATCATAAATAAATACTACATTATTTAATAAACATTTTTTATTTAATAAGCAAAATCCAATTAATTCATTTATTATGTGTAATAAATAAATCAATATTTGGCCAACGTGGACCAATCAGAGGCCAGGGAAGGTTGACCTCCGGTCAACTCCCCCCTGCGCCTCTGACTCCCGTCAGAACTGTCCATTCCCCCGTTTTCCTCCGTTTTTCCCGCTCGATCTGATGCTCCATTGACATCGATCCCTTCACGGAATTTCCTCCCAGAAGCATCATGATCCTCGTCGCACATTTTGTTTGCGTGTACATATCCCAGATTCTTCGAGATTTGCCGGTCAATAAGGGCGCCCCCTCCTGTTTATAAATAACTCCATCTCCTTCTTCTGAGTTTTTTTGGCCATTTCCCGAGCTCTAGAGCCCACACCTTCGGTCTAGCGTGCATCCAGGTGACAGCTGGAGGTCCCCTGGAGGTTGTGGAGGCTCGCGGAGGAAGGAGATGCGCCCACGGCGGCGCTCCGGCAGTCGTCCTGCTCCTTGGCCCTCCAGCCAAGTTCGAGCTGCGCACTTATTTTCTTAGGTAGATTTTTATCCCCGCTTTTCATTCCTGTCCTTTATTTTGCATTTAAATCATTAGAATAGCCTGGTTTAGCTAATTCGAAGTTCGTCGGAGCTCAGCTCCGGCGACTTCTCCACCGTACCCCTGCCTATTTTCCGACTCGTTTTCACCGTCATTCTGCCCCCCTCCGCTTTCTCCATCTCCAGACCACTCAAACCCAACCGGATCCTTTCTGGATCCGCGAACCGGAGCTTCACCTCCGCCGCTCGCTGGAAGCTTCGCCACCTCGCCCATATTCGTGCTAACAGCTTCAAATCCAGGTCGAGGGTGAAGCCCTCGAACCATGTAGTCTTCCTATGCAGGTCAAACGCAGCAGCGAGCCCTTTTTGGGCTCGATTCGAACCAGGAAGAGGCTCCTGGAGTTCCCGACCATCATCGACCTCGTCCGAGCTCCTTGGACCTCCAGGAGCCATGAGAAGACCGCCGGCAGACGCGGGACGCCTCCAGCTACGAGCAGAGTATCTCAGATGCGAAGAAGAAGCCCGGAGGAGCCCATGCTCCACGATCGAATCTCGCTTGAGGAGAGCTTCTTCCTATTCCTCTAGACACCTCCCTCGTCGTCTGATCTGGAGGCGCGACCCAGATTGAACGAGAACCGTCAGATGAAGCCCAGTCCTCACCGTCCGATCAACGAGGCTGATCTAATCTCAGCCATCATCTGCGAACCGGTACCGGCCGATGGATGCGCGACGCGTGTCCAAATGAATTGATCCACGCCATCCACCAGCGCGCACTTAGGGGTAAATTTCTCATTTAGCCCCGACCTTTTTTGGTATTTATTGTTCACCCCTGTAAATAAAAGTTGAAGTTTTATTTAGCGTGTAAATTTTGCATGGACCCCCTGTATGATTGCCATATTACTTTTAGGTCCATTCCACGTCACCTCACGTGGGGTCCCACGTGAGGCGGCTAAATTACACATGACCCCATGTACCTTTGTATATTTCTATCTAGTCCATAAAATAAAATTGAAGGTGTATTATTTTTGTAAAAATTGCAACCATGTCCTCGAACTTTTATGAAAATGCTTTTTGGTCCCTGTGGGTGCGGATCACGTGTAGTCCCACGTGATGGTCATTTTGCGTGGGGAACCCTGGCGGGTTTTGTATTTCACTTCATCCCTTAAAATTGCAAATCAAGTGTAATTTTTCTGGTATTTTTGCACTGTGCCCCCTGTGGTTTATTTTATTTGCAAATATGCCCCTGCCAGGCTACTTGATTGTTGTGTCTTTTATGTATTTATTAAAAATACCTCTGTAGCTCCTATAATTCCATAAAAATTAGGTTAGATGTTTCAAGCCCCTTACTTTCACGCCCACATTTTATTTTGCATTTTTTGCATTTATCCTAATTATTAAAAATGAAAAGGGAGTCCTTTTGCGTTGTTTAAATTATAAAATACAAAAAAAATATAAAATGTTTTTGAAAAATTCCAAAACTATTATATATGGTATATTTATATATATATTGAGTCCAGAAAATGAAAAACCCTAAAAAATAGAAAAAGAAAATATAAAATTTTCAAGAAGCTCCAAAATCATAAAAAATATAAAAACCCTTCAAAAAACACCAAAAATATGTTTTCTTATTTTATAGCTATCTCTATATTATTACTTGTGTACTAAAATTAATTTGGGTAATTTTTGGATTTAGTTTACATTTTTAAAACCCATATTATTTCGGCCTATTTAATTAGTTCCATATTAGGGACATTTTGTAAATTGAAAATACATAAAAATTAGAAAGATCCCGAAAAATAACAAAAAATATAAAAATATAAAAAGACAACAAAAATATATTATATCTCATATATATATATATTGAGTATTTACACACATATATGTATATATATCCATTTACCATATCTCTCTCTCTTCTCTTATACATATCTCTTTATACATAAATATATATATATATATTATAATTAAAAAAATATAATCTAAAATAAAAATAAAAATCATAAAACCAAAAATAAAATAAAAAAATATAAAATTAAAAACCCACAAAACAATAAAAATTGGACATGAACCAAGAATTGAATAACTGTGCAACCAATTTTACCATACAACCTTTCGCCTCCCAGTGTTCGACCTCTACTTGTGCTTACACCTATACACACTTGCATGTAGAGTTATAATAAATTTTAACTCCACATTTTTGGATATTCATTGCATATTTTTTATTGTGGGTTAATTGTTGTTTTATTCCGGATTTTGTGTGGTCGACTCAGTTCCCACCTTGTGAGGAACTTAAGACCACCGATTTTCGGAGTAAACAACTACCTCTCATAAATTTGGATTCAAGCGACGTTGGAATTCACGAGAGGGTTTGGCTTCATTCTCCAAGTAGATATGGTGCGAACACAGAGCGGGATTTATCCCGTGGAGATCGGAAATGCTCCAGCCTATCGCCTTGCGGTTTTTCTCCAGGATCTCTAGCAAGCGAGATTCCTGCTCCTCGGTCAATCGCAAACTGATGATGACCGGATATTTCTTCTCCTGACCCGTAAGGAAGGCGTATTTCAGTATTGTGGGTAAAGGTTTGAGCTCAAGTAAGGTGTGATCATCTAAGAAATCTGGCTCAATCGAATCTGATTCGGTGTTGGAAGTGGCTGGGTCTTTCTCTGTAATGACTGCCACCAAATTATTCGGCTTTAGAGTCGGATCGTCAAAGGTCTCCATGAGATTGGCGAAAGCCACGTCCGACTCGTCATCCTCATCTTCTGATTGTCCTAAAGAGGGAAGGACTGACAAACCCAGCTGGGCTTCTAAGTCATCGAATATGTAGGGGGATGCAGGTTCTGAGCTGTACTCATCTTTGAGGATCTCGCAAACTGACTCATGCACTGGATCGTCTCCGGAAGGAAGGGGCTCATCGATGCTGGCTAGGTTCTGTATCCATGGCCCAACTGTGTCTACATGGTCGCGGTCTGCTTCGGACGAAGAGTGCTCGATGCTGGATTCGGAATCCGGTCTCTTCCATCGGGTCTGCTTCATCTCAAGTTCCTCCTCTCCGCCTGGAGTTTGGAACTGGATCTTCCCGATCTTGTAATCAAACAAGGCCCCCGCTGTCCCGAGGAAGGGCCTTCCTAAGATGATCTGGGAGTCTCTCCAATTACGAGGGGTTTCCATATTTAGGACAGTGAAATCCACCATGTATTCCTGCCCCTCGACTTTGATCACAACATTCCTCAATTCTCCGTGGGACCTCTTGGTTGATTTATCAGCGAACTGCAGGAGGGCTCTAGATTTCCTAAGAGGTCGAGATTGAGCCGCTCATAGAGGGTTGTAGGCATTAAGTTAATTGAGGAGCCGTTATCTAGGAGAGTGCATGCAAACGTGATGTCATCAACATGACTCACTACATAGTATGCACCCATGTCTCTTCATTTCCTCGGAAACGAGTTCTTTATTGCACAAGTCGTGGCTACTGATAGAACGTGTTTTTCAGCATGGCTTTTGGTCTTCCTGCTAACCCTAGTAGGTGTGAATCTCACCTTAAGGTATTTCTGAAATGCAGGAGTCATTTCCACATACTTGTCTAAGGGGATTGTGACCTTGATATATTTGTTGCAGAACTCGGCCATCTCAGGGTCATATTTTTGGATTTTTTGATTTTCTTCTTTCCACCCGTAAGAGCTCAGGGGAAAGGGATTATTGAACTCATGTTCTGAAACTGAAATTTTTCATTGAAAGCTGGAACTGAGTTCTGTACATGACTCAGACTCTGAAACAGACTCAGACTCTGACTAGGACTAAAAGAAACATGCTGGGGCAAAATCAGTGATGCATCTTCCGCTTCTTCTGGACGGTCCACCTCAGATGGAGGTGCGGGCTCTTCATCAGTTTCGTCGGACTCATTGATGATGCGGGTTTGCTGCTTCGAGGACCCAGAAGTCCTCTTCTGCCGGTGGTGGTAACGGTGGTGCTGCTCCTCTTCTTCCTCCAAGTTCTCCTCAAGTAGAGACTTGGCGGCTCCTTCCTTCAGTGCTCGTGCCCGATCAGGTACGATCACGGTCCTTCCGCTCCTGAGGGACATATGATTTACATTATCATACGAAAGGATCTCATGTTCAGAAAAGACTTATCTGAATAGTATACTTGATCACGAGGTCGGTTCTGGACTTGATTTAGGCTGTTCGGGTTGGCCTGAACCTGGGCAAGAATTGGGGTCTTTGACGCCATTTGTTGATCCTGGGTACAAGAGATACGATTCAAATCGGTTCTCATATCCAGATAGTCATTCTGGATCTGTTGGACCCTATCAGACAAGGTCTGAATCGCCAAGATGAGGGACTCCGATTCAGTGGGCTGAGCTGGCTGGTGATGCTGACTTGCAGACGAGGTTATGTACTGGCCCTGCTGGACATGCTGATACTGTTGATGCTGTTGGGACGGACCCTGATGGAATGTGCGCTGCTGCTGCTGGTGCTGCTGAGGCTGGTACCCTTATTCGGGCCTGGACTGAACAAAGCGCGGTGCAGGGACGGACCTGGTTTCTTGGTAAGCTGGGGATGGTCGGTGAGGCAGACCATTCCCCATCTCCGACTGTCTGACGACAGGGTCACGGCTATATCACAGTCCGTTGATCTCGAACACCTGCGGAGGCTCCTCGTATCCGGTCTCCACTTGTGGGGTGCATGCTGGTCCTGCTGGGTGTAAATCTGATCCCAGACTTGCTTCGTTAGACGTGAGAGAGACTCAAGGTCAGTGACCCTCTTGTGGATCTGCTCGACCATGGTTAACTTATCAGCAATCATCCCCATGCTGGGAATGAGGTCTTCTATCAGATCCGCTACAGTCATCCGGGTTGTCTCATTAGATAAGATTGAGGGAGACAACTGATAGCCCCTGGTGGCCTGCGACCTGCCGGTTTCCGCCATCTGCTCTAGTATCTTCCATACAACATTCTCATTTTTATTCAGATAGCTTCCTCCACAGGCGGCACTTACTAACCCCTGCATCTCTGGGGTCAGATCACAGAACAAGTTCTGGACTAAGATCGCCTTAGAAATGTCGTAGCAAGGGCATTTTGAACTAGGTCATTAAACCTATCCCAGGCATCATGGAATGGTTCACTGGATCCCTGGGAGAAACTGGCAATCTTTGTTCTCATTTGGTTAGTCCTACTGAGAGGGTAGAACTTCTTCAGAAATAAGTCCTTAAATTGCATCTAGGTTGTACATATCACCCCTAGGTTCTTCAGCCAATGTGCTGCCTTATCTCCTAAGGCGAAAGGGGTGGCCTTCAGTCGAATGTAATCTTGCCTAACCCTAAGATGGCTAAGGTTGTTGCAAACCAGCTCAAAGTCTCGGAGGAAGGCATATGGTTCTTCATGGGCATTTCCGTTGAACTTTGGTAGCAGGCTAAGGAAGTGGGGCTTGAGTTCAAATGCTTCGGCGGGAACCGCTGGTGCCAACCAACTTTGTATTTCATTCTCTGCTGGGTTACATGCATCAACCATTGGTCGGTCGATTCCTCCTGCCGCCACGATTTCTCCCATTCTAGCCGTGAGATCTGCATTTTATTGTTCGACTGTGGAAAGGCGATTAAGAATTTATCGCAACTGATCCTCATCTGGCGGCTGCTTAGGCGGCATTTTGTCCTCTATTCCTGGGTATGAAACAATGTTGGTGTCAGAGGACAAATCAAGGAAGGGATTCTTACCGAGGCGATTGTCTTCCTCGGTAAGCTCAGAGGAGAGGAAAGGGTTGGTTTGAGAGTAACCACCCTGGGTGTGAGGGAACCAGAACTCAAGAGGGTCATGAGTCCTGGGTGGTCCAAGGTGCGCTTGGGCCGATGAAGAGGAGTTTCGTGGGGGGCTTAAAGGGAGATTGGTGAATAAAGAGTCGATATCCCCCCAGTCACTCATCTTGATTTGGCGATAAGAAATGGGAGATCTAAGTGAAGATAGGATTTGACTCCTACCTGAAGCAAACATTTCAATCCAAGACCCTGGATTCACACTCAACACAGTGAAGAACTCGAAGTCGAGTCCAATTAATCTTGTTAATTTTAAGTGTGAATTTTCAAGCAAGATAGCAAGGATTTACGCGGCCTATTGGGAAGTCGACTCAGAGCCAGATGCGTCTTCCCCATTTAACCTGTCGCCTAAGATACCACCGGTCCTTCCTTTCTTCGCTCCTATCCCAAGTTGAGGACTCAAAGACCATGCCCCTATCTACCTGCAAGCAGGCGGAGGCTGACAAGGCTGGGACTTCGCCCCGAAGGGTTACTAGCAACTTGTCGTGAAGTACCGTTGGTTCACCAATGACTACCCGGAACAGGCGGAGGCTACTTGGTACTAGTCAATGAATCTTAAAGTATCAAACTTGTGATATTTGCAAGGATTAGTTGGCCCGTGATATGGAAGGTGGGGATTTGGGCTCTGCCTTAAGGTGTTCACACACACTCAAGTACCCTCACTCAGCCTGAAAACAAGGTCGGGGATTAGTCTCCCGCAAATAATTTTTCCAATCTTATTGATTTATTTGGTCAATAATGTTAGCAGTCCTGTTTTAAGTTAAGTTCTCACTTGTTAGTCCAACCACACAACTCGTCTATCGTCCAGTCCCAACTTCTGTTTAAATTAAGTGTGAACAACAGAGGGGGAGATCGAGAAAAGCCGATGCACGAAAAACGATGATGCGTATGCTGAGTTAAGAAGACTTGCAGTGATCCCTTCGCATGTATGCATGATGCAAAACAGAATTGAAATTTTTATACTACATGCAAATGCAGACGACAAAATCCGCTCCTAGACAGGTAGTTCTATTAGCGAGTGAAGAACAGGTTTATTTGACTAGATTTGCGGTCTAGGTGCGTCTTTGAAGTGTATGTGTGGTCCTAAAAATTACGAGCACAAGCAATTCCTAAAGTGGCTCGAGCACAAGCAATTTTTGATGATCGCTCCCATACCCTTGTTAATTCGAGCAAATTAATGTTCAAATTAATTGATGATGTTCGTTGCAGTCGGATAACGAGAGGGCATATCAAAAACCACTTTTAATTTAAGCAAGTTAATTTCGAGTGGCAACTTTTTTTACTTGGGAAGTCTAAGATCGAACTCAGGGAGGCATCTGTCTCCTTAGGTGAATTTTTAACAAATTTCCAGTGTTCGATTTCGGGGACATTTTTTTGGTCTTTTTCAATTTTTTATGCAAGACTCGTGCAAAAATCAGGCCAATTTAGAACTTCAATCAAGGAAGTATTCAGATGAAGTCCAAAATTGCTTAAAATTGACCAGATGATGAATTATGATGAAATTAAGCTACCCTAATTTTTTTGGAATTTTCTGACACTAAATAAATTTACTTTAAATTATCAATGAATGCAGAGTGAATTTGACTGATTTAATGTTAATAAATATCAAATCACAATATTTTAGGGAACAAACATTATCCTAGATAGATCTAAAGATGAGGAATCCAGGAAAATTGTCAGACCTTAATTATGATGTGAAATGAACCTATTAAAAATAAACTAAGGAAATCACCAATTAATTTATTTAGGCCTCGAAATGATGCAATTGAGATGAAATTTTTATGCAAGATGCATCTAATTATCCTAGAGCTAATGTGATTTTTTGCGAATTTTTGGAGTCACAGAGAAATCAATATTAATTAAAAGGTGAAATTGGGCAAAGTATGACACAAATGAACCAATTAATTAATTAAAAATTCCACTGATATCACAAAATTTTGCCAATGTCACATAAGATAAAGGACAAGTTAAACTACAACATGCAATTTTTGGAATTTAAAAATGATGAAATGTGGACACCTAAATATGGTGCAAAAACAGGGGTATAACTGCAATATCGGAATTTAAAAATTGCTAAAAATAAAATATGCTGACAAGGACCTTTATGCAATTACCTAGAATGCAGGGGGTGGAATGCAAATTCTCCACAAGCACACGTGATCCTCACGTGGGGGTGCTTCGCAGGGACTGATTTGTAATTTCAGAAACTTCCCGATGCCTGGATGCAATTTGCCCAGGCCGCACGTGCTCCTCACATGGGGTACCCTAGGCTCGGTGGACTTCGGAGGCTCGGGCGTTGGCTCGGCTGCTCTGGAGGTTCGGTCCAAGGCTCGGAGAAGCTTCGGGTGATCCGAGCCTAGAGGTCGGGGAAGAGGCTCGGATCGGGGCGACGTGGCGCGATCAAGATCGTAGGATCACAGCAGATCCAACGGCAATGGAATGATGACGCGTGGCGTGATCCGGGACCGTGGGATCTAGAGGAATCCAACGGTGCCCGGGTATCGATGTAGAGGGCGACGTCGCGTGTCCAGACGCGTAGGATCAAGGATGATCCTACCGTTGCTTCGCGAGGTGACGTGGTTGATCTATCGCCGTTGGATCGTGATAAATCCAACAGCTCTTTGCTGCTCCGGTTGATGTCGACATGGCTTGCTCCTGAGCGTGAGATCAAGGATGATCCTACGGCTCCTTCGCGGGGCGACGTGGCGTGATCTTGACCGTTCGATGGAGACAATAGAATGGTGGCTGAACGCCTTCCCCAACGGCCCTCCGCCTCCTGCGGAGGAGAAGGCGGGGCTCCGATGAAGCTGGGCTTGCTCCGCCCTTCCCTCCCGTAGTCGGTGAAGGTCGATGGCGAGTCGGAGGTATCTCGGAAGATGCACGGATGGTCGGCGAAGCCTCCGGTGACCTCAGGAGTGGAGAAGGAGCTCTGGGGTACGGTGGCGGTGAAGCTCGAAGGGAGCTCCGATGAGCTTCCGGCTAGTGAAATGGGTGTACCTGCAGGGGGTTAGAGGAGATAGCCGAAGCGTGCGCGTGCAGGTGGAGTCGTGCAGGGTGAACGGCGAGGCCTATGGCGGAGCGAGGGTGGTCCGGTGATCGGGCTCCGACCAGGTGGCGAAGCTGGAGTCGAACGAAGTGAAGTACGATGTTTGAGGAAGATAATCACTACAAGAATTGCCCCATTTAGGGACGACAACTAGCGACGGTCTTGGAATGACCGTCCCTAATGCCTCTTTTTAGGGACGGTCATCCAACAACTGTCCCCAATAACCACATAATAAGAGACTGTATGTGGCTATCGTCCCTTTTGTATTAACTCAAAGGGGACGGTCACTAATGACCGTCCCCTCTGCCTCTTGAAGGTCTTTGGGGACGGTTCTGACCGTCCCCATAAGTCTTCTGTTGGCGTCGCCTCTGACGAATGGTGCAAAGTGGTCGACCGGAGGGACGGTTATAGTGACCGTCCCCTCTACCTCTTGAAGGGCTTTGGGGACGGTTCTGACCGTCCCTATAAGTCTTCTGTTGGCGTCGCCTCTGACGATTGGTGCAAAGTGGCCGAACAGAGGGGACGGTTATGGTGACCGTCCCCTCTGCCTCTTGAAGGGCTTTGGGGACGGTTCTGACCGTCCCTATAAGTCTTCTGTTGGCGTCGCCTCTGACGAATGGTGCAAAGTGGCAGAACAAAGGGGACGGTTATAATAACCGTCCCCTCTGCCTCTAAGGGCTTGGGGGACGGTTCTGACCGTCCCCATAAGTCTTCTGTTAGTGTCGCCTCTGACGAATGGTGCAAAGTGGTCGACCAGAGGGGACGGTTTTGATTGACCGTCCCCTCTGTTTTGGCCAAAAGCGACGGTCTTTAGTGAACCGTCGCCGATCGTCACCATAGGGGACGGTTATTACGACCGTCCCCATTGGTCAGATCGAAAAAAACCCCTTCGACCTGCGTTTTCATCCCCATTCTCACATTTGCAAGCCGCCGCCCCAAGGTCGCCCTCTCCGCCCCGGCGTCGCCTTCGGCTCCTCCTTGCTTTCCAACCTCGTTAATCTTCATTTCCGGTAACTATAAACACTCCTTTGCTTTTATTCTTGTTTATTTTACTTGATAATCTTGTTAGAGTTGTTTTTCTCCATTGGATTTAGTTGTTTTGATTATATGCTTAGGTTTGCTTGATATGTTTAGTATATAATAGATATGATTTGTCTAGGTTTGCTTGATGATATGCTTAGGTTTGCTTGATTCCCCTAGTTATTATTTTTTTGATGATAAGCCTAGGTTGTGTATACAATAGGTTAGGGATAATGCTTAGGTTTGCTTGATTCCCCTAGGTTTGCTTGATGATATGCTTAGGTTTTCTCCCTAGGTTGTGTATACAATAGGTTAGGGATAATGATTTGGGTATACCATAGATTTATCTCTTAGCCTTTGTGCCACAACGAGCCCCGCAAAGCGCTTTCTCCTAAGCTCAAGTGTGTTGAGCACAGAGGAGGGATGAGCCAAGACCGGACTTTTTGAGGCTAGAGATGAATGAGAGGCTTGTGGTGCTTCATTATGGTTTAGGGTAGAAAACTTGTTGTCTATAATAACACAATGTTGGATTTTATTCTGATTGTGCAGTAAAATGGATAAATCATGGATGGATAAGAGATACGATGATTTTCAACAATATAAGAGAGGAGTGATTGCATTCTTGGATTGGGCATTTCAAATAGAGAGAGTTGTTAAGAAATTTGGTGGTCTAAAGATTTATTGTCCATGTGTGAGATGCAAGAATATTAAATGGGATGTTAGAGAGGCAGTGTATAACCATCTCATCCTCAACGGATTTTGGTTACATTACTCCATTTGGACAGAACATGGAGAGGGTTTAGATGTGCGAATGGATGAGGATATGGGCGTTGATGCAGGAGTGACTACCCAAACCTTGAATAATGTTGATCACGAGTTATTTGAACTAATAGACGATTTAAGAAGACCTGAGGCACAAGACATTGGTTCAGATGATAGGTTCTCAAGCAGTTGGCCAGATGCAGAAGATACATTGGCTCCTGGGGTGGAAATGACGCGTTTGCAGTTTTTTTTAGAGCTGTTTAAGATGAAAGTAAGGAACGGATCAACTGCAGCAATGATGACAGATGTGTTGGGTTTAATACGAAAGTTATTAAATAATCCTCAGAATTATCCTAAGGATTGGAAAGAGGCGAAGCAACGATTCCGATCGCTTGGTCTGAAATACGAGAAGATAGATGCTTGTGTTAATGACTGTATGCTTTTTCGAGGAGAGAATTCGGATCTAGTTCTTTATCCATATTGTAATGCTTCCCGGTATAAAGAAGAAAAAAATGATTTCAAGAGAAAAAAGAAGTCGATGAAAATTTTACGGTACTTCCCATTAATTCCAAGACTAAAACGTCTCTTCATGTCAGAAAAAACTGCAAAGTGGATGACATGGCATTCTCGTTCAAATAAACGAGATGCTAATGGAGCTATGAGACATCCATCCAATGCAGAAGAATGGATAAAATTTGATCAGAGATATCCGCAGTTCTCTAATGATGAGAGAAATGTTCGTTTGGGATTAGCCTCAGATGGTTTCAATCCGTTTGGTAATATGAGTCTGAGTTACAGCATTTGGCCCGTGATTCTGATTGTTTACAATCTACCACCATGGATGTCAATGAGTTCATCATTTATGATGATGACGCTACTAATTCCTGGTCCTAAAGGTCCTGGCAACGCAATTGATGTGTACCTAGATCCGTTAATGGATGAACTAAAAGTCTTATGGACTACTGGAATACCTACATATGATGCATGTAGGAAATAGATATTTAAATTACAAGCTGGACTATTGTGGACTATAAATGACTTTCCCGCGTACGCAAATTTGTCTGGTTGGAGTACCAAGGGAAAACTCGCATGTCCGGTCTGTTTTGAAAAAACACATTCGACATGGCTGTCTGGAAGTATGAAGCATTGCTATTTGGGTCATCGTCGATTCCTTCCACCAAAGCATAGATGGCAAAGGGCAGATAATAATAAGAAATTCGACGGGACACCTTATGGACAACGAGTTGACTTAGCTCGTGTGAATGCCAACATTATTTGGGAACAGCAATTACTTGTACGAAGCAGTTGCCTAGGACGGACAACCAAAAAAAGTGCAGCCGGCGGTTGGAAGAAGCAAAGTATTTTTTTCAGAGAGTTACCATACTGGAAACACTTACAGCTTCGTCATAATTTGGATGTCATGCATATTGAGAAGAATGTATTGGAAAATATTTTGGGAATGTATTGGAAAATACGAAACAGTGCCACGGGATTTTTTTGATGTCAACGATGATGATGAGTTGCTAAATATAAACGAGGCATATCAAGCTGAAATACAAGAAAATCCAACACAAATTGTAGATGCGGATTTTTAAAATGTAAGTTTACCATCATTTATTTTCCAATCTTTTGATGTAATATGTGAATTATATCATTGTTATTATATCTAATTTAAATGTTTCATAATATGCAGATATGCCTCCACGTCCTAGACGCATTCGGGATGCACCGCCGGCACCACAACGAGGGAGTGAGACCTCCGATCCTGACGGATCGAGTAGCTCAGGCAGACGTAGAGGCCCATCTCAGTGCCAAGTGTTGGACCGCCTTCGTCCTGGTGAGACACTCAGGGTGCGGATAGTTGGAGGCGATGCGGTGGGGGAGAACTCAGCTGTTTTCCAGAGTTACTTGGGACAGGTGTGCAGAGCCAGGGTCCCTCTCCACATTACACACTGGGGTTTAGTGGAGCGGTCAATAAAAGATGCCATTCTTCATGATTTGGAGGTATTTATAATATTAACAAATCAAATTTTTCTTCAGTATATATATATATATATATAAACTTATTTATGTTTGCTTTGATTTCTTTGCAGTCTAGTTTTTCCTGGGACCGTGACCCGGCCACTGATGCTCTGATTTTAGGCCATGGGGGGAGATGTTGCGTAAATATCGAGGCCGTCTGAAGGCCCGAGTGAGTACCTTTCTTTATAGTTAAGTACAAAATTGTTTTTCATCATCTAAGTATATAATTAATTTTCTTAATATTTTAAAGTATTTCGACCCGGAGCTTCCATTGGAAGCCAATTTGGCAAATTGTCCTCCGAATGTACCCGCAGAACAATGGAGGGCGATGGTCACTATTTGGATGGGAGAAGAACACACGGTATGTGACATAAATATATGCATTTTATAGATATATCATTTGGAATTACTATCATTTGGAATTCTTTTATTGAAATTACTATCTTCGTATAGGGCATCTCAAGGAAAAATGCTGAAAATCAGAGGAAAGGTTTCAAGTCTACCCATAGAATGGGGAGAAGAAATACAAATCAACTCAAGGATGACTTCGTAAGTAATCTACTTTATGATTAGTGTTAAAATTGTAACCATTATATATGTATTAAAATAGTATCGTAAGTTTACTAATCTTTTGCCATTAGGAAGTGGAGAACGAGCGAGTGCCCAGTCGAATGGAAGTCTTCGAGAGGTCTAAGAGCCGCGATGTGGGCGGAGAAGTTCATTGGGTGGATCCTGCCTATGGTCCAATTCATGTAAGTTATTCGTAACATATTTGCATCTTTTTTACAAATTAAATGAATCCGAACTTAATTACTTAAATAAATTTGTAGGAGGAGATGGTGAGGCTCACAACCACTGGCTCTGTAGACCACTCCGAAACGAGTCATCCACCTCTTACTCCTGATGCGGCCTTCCTCCAGGCGACCGGTCCAGAGCATCAGGGACGCGTCCGTTGTGGTGGTCGTGGCGCCACCATACGGAATTGGTATGGAGTAGGGACCGGCTCGACCTCTCAGAAGACACAAAGGGAGAGGGAACTAGAGAGTCAGGTGTCTAGCATGAATATGGAGATTCAGGATTTGCGCCAACAAATGGCGATATTCAATGCATTCATGCAAGCACATCAAGGTGGAGCGTCGACTAGCCACCCAACAGTTGATGATAATACCGCTGCGAGGCTAGGCGACGACGATGACGGTGAAGAAGAAGATGATGCTGATGACGACGGGGACGACGACGACGACGACGAGGATGAGGACGACGAGTAGGATAGCTTACTTAGTTTGTATGATACTTTAGTATATTGTATAACTATTTTGAACAATTAATGTAGGACAATGTAGTATTTTGAATGCATGTGTTGTTGGACGAGTTTTTTATGAATGTGGATTGCATTTTTTTGTCTGGTGATTGTAATTTATATTATGTATACAGATTTTTTGTAACAGGGGAAAATGAGGATCAAATAGGGGGTAATGGAAAATTTTTTTGTTAGCAGATTAACAAAGGGGACGGTCATTGTGACCGTCCCCTTCGTACTTACCGTCTTCAGTTTTTATCATTTGGGACGGTCAGGACCGTCTCCCCTGACAGACTTTACGGGACGGTCATGACCGTCCCCAATAAAACACTTTAAGGGACGGTCACGACCGTCCCCTGTGGTTGACTTTTAGGGACGGTCTTGACCGTCCCCTATGTGCGGGTATTGGGGACGGTTACTAATACCGTCGCGTATACCAAATGCGACGGGACCTTTAGAGACGGTCTTATGACCGTCCCCATTGATCAGAGGGGACGGTCAACTTATCGTTGGCGACGGATGTTGACCGTCGCCTGTTCTAATCTTTCTTGTAGTGAATGGTGGCGCAAGGATCGGAGCTCCGTCGCGGAGCTCGGGGGATGGTCAGGATACGATGAGGTTACGCGGAGGAGTGGACTTTAATCGGCGAAAAACCAAGAAAAATTAAGGAGATCAGAGAGACAGTGGAGGTGGCTACCTGGGGAATGGAGCTCAGGTTTGAGCTCCAGGTCGTCGCTCGAAGGTCGGTAGAGGCATGAGCTCGGGCAGCTTCGCGAAGGAGAGGCTGCAGCACGGCGGAGGCGACCGTGGATCTCGCCGGAGAAGAAGCCTATCTTCGCTAGAAGATAAGGTCAATTGGTGTCACCAATCGAAAGATCTGAGCTCAAGGAACCTCTCTGGAGTGGCGGATGGGTGTGAATGTGGCCGGAGGTGGTCTATTTATAGGTCAATGGTGGCGGCAGGGATGGAGGAGAGGCGAAGTTCGTGGAAGTTGTGGAGCGTCTCTGGTGGAAGTCGTGGTGAGTGAGGGAGCTGGCGAGGAGGAGGGAAGAGTGGGCTCCATCGTGGCGGTGTTGGCGGTCGGAGAGGGTGGCTGGAGTGGGTCCGAGAATAGAAAGGGGCAGCCCCTCACGCAAGATCGAGATCGTGGGAGAGAGGGGGCGCTGGAGGTGGAACACGAGTTCCCAACCGTTGGATCGGGAGATCCAACGGTGGTGAGCGACGGGCGAAGGGACGGCGTGGATTAGATCCGATGCGAGGTGATCGAAGGACGCTGAATGCGCCACGTGTCGAGCTGAGGCATGCGGTCCAAGCACCCCACGTCATACAGGGCACCTACAATAGCATATAGGGGACGATCGAAACTGTCCCCTATGGCCTATCGAGTGCCTAAATTTGGGCTGGTCAGGGGACTAGGCCAAAGGCGATGATCAGCAAGGACCGTCGCCTTTGGTCCGAGCACCTCAACTCATTGTACGTAATGTTGATAGAAGCGTATAAGGAACGCTCGGAACCCTCCCCAAAGGCCAGCTGAGTGCCCAAATCTGGGCTAGGGAGGGGGCTTGGTCAAAGGTGATGGTCGGCAATGACCGTCCCCTCCGGTCCGAGCACCTCAACTCAGTCATAAGGGATGCTGACATCATCATGCAGGGGACAATTAGAACTATCCCCTAAGGCCTACTGAATGCATAAAATTGGGCGAGTGAGGGTGGTTAGGTCAGAGGCGACGGTCAGCAATGACCATCCTCTCCAGTCTGAGCACCTCAACTCGGTCAAAAGGGATGCTGACAGATGCGTACCATGGATGGTCTGAACCGTTCCCTAAGGCCTACCGAGTGCACAAATTTGGGCCACTGATGGAGATCGACCAGAGGAGATGGTCGATAGTGACCATCCCTTCCGACCCGAGCACCTCAAATTCCTATGCTATGTGATGCTGACAGAAGCGTATAGGGGACGGTTGAAGTTGCCTGACATGTCCTATCGAGTGCCCAAATTTCGATTTCGACAAGGTCTGTGTATAGAAACTCCCCTATATGTTGATTTCTCACATTTCGAAAGGGATGGATCTAAATATCGATGATATGCCACGGTGATCAATCACCGGATAAAACAACAATCATCTTACAATCTAGATTAATCAATCAAGTACGTGTGTATGTCTAAATTAAAAATTAACATAACTCCACACACACACACATGTAGAGTGTCGAACACTTGGAAGCAAATGATGATAGACAAATAATTATTAATGAAAGCCATATGATAATTTTTTTGAATTTTTATTTTGCTTATTTTTATGTCTATTATCCCTTTTCAAGTTTGTTTGGGTTTCTACTCGTATTCAAAATTTTATGATTTTTAATTTTTATATGATTTTAATTTTGCAAAGTTCTAAATTATTTTTTGATTTTCTAAAAAAGAAAATTAATAATATAGATATAGATGATATATATGCTACATAGATAATATAAAGAGAAATTGACTTTTTAGATTTTTTAAATTGAGTCACATAAAATTGAAAAAGAAATAAAATGTTTTAGATTTTTAATATTTTTGTTAATTTTTTGAGTATTTTCTCTAATTTTTACAAATTTTTAAAGTAATAAAAAGTTAAATAGTGTAAATAAAAAATCAAAATTTGTTTGGGGTTTTAAAAATATTTATAAGTCCAAAATAAGCCTAAACTATTTTTGATATAAATTATATATAATAAAGAAAACTCATAAATAACAAACACTATTTTTATTTTTTTATAGAAATTTGGGCCAGTGATGGGGCTTGGCCAGAGGAGATGATCGATAGTAATCGTCCCTTCCGGCCTGAGCACCTCAACTTCCTCTGTTATGTGATGATGACAGAAGCGTATAGGGGACGATCGAAGTTGTCTGCTATGTCCTATCGAGTGCCCAGATTTCAATTTCGACAAGGTATGGGTATAGAAACTCCCCTATATGTTGATTCCTCATATTTCGACCGAGATGGATCTAAATACCGATGATATGTTAGCAAATCGACCCATATCGGTCGAAATATGTGATTTGAGTACATAATTTCTTGGATTTAGACTGATTTTGGCAAAATTTCATTGATACTTGTGTATATCAACGATACTATCCATACAGGCTTGATTTTTCTACTTCTCTACTAGTCCCGATATTAAAACACATTGTGATTCATATATTTCGTTTCAAGTAGGGGTGCTTCCCCTACACCCATGTAAGGGGAGCATATCTGATCCCCCTATAACCTCTCCCACCCTCTCCTTTTAACCAAAAATTAGAAAAATACGTTGTTATTTTATTTTGAATTAATAAATCGTTTTCCTGTTGTTTTGTCGTCTAGCGACCCTATGCAGACCAATGGGAGCCCCATTTCGCTTGACCTCGGGCCATCTCTCTGGTTTAGTTAGCCCTAGTGACTGTCAGCAGTTTTGATCTTGATTTCCCCATTTTTGGATATCGATCCTTTCACCCAGTCATTGACCAGGCAATGAGAGTCTCATCTGGTAGGGCACAGTGTGACATCGGCAATGCATACGATGGTTCACCAACTTGGGGAGTATTTATCCAGATGATCAATATGTTAACCTGACAAACTAAGTCAAAAATCCGTACGGAGATCAATCACTGAATAAAACAACAATCAACCAACAATCTAGATGAATCAATCAAGTGTGTATTGGTGAACTAAAAATTAATATAACTCTACATACATACGCAAATATATATAGAGAGAGGAGTGATCATATGAGAGCAAAAAAATGTGAGAGCATGAGAGGAATGATTATGGACCACATGATTCTGTTTTCTCTCTTCTGATCTTGTCTCTCCCGGGTGGATAATTTGGTCTAGAATCATCCCTCTCATGCTCTCATAACTTTTTGCTCTCATAGGATGCTATCAAAAATAGTTTAAGCTTATTTTGAACTTAAACATATTTTTAAAACCCCAAACAAGTTCTTGAATTTTTCATTTACACTATTTAACTTTTTATTACTTTAAAAATCCATAAAAATTAGGAAAAACTAATATGAAATTTTAAAAAAAGTTAAAATATAAAAAACCTAAAATATTCTATTTCTTTTTCGACTTTATGTAACTTAATTTAAAAAATCTAAAAAGTTAATTTCTCTTTATATTATCTATATAGCATATGTATCATCTATATCTATATTATTAATTATCATTTTAGAAAATCAAAAAGAAATTAAAACTTTGCAAAATTAAAAGCATATAAAAATTAAATATCATAAAATTTTGAATATAAGTAAAAAAACAGTAAAAACTTGAAAAGGGATAAAAACATAAAAATAAGCTAAACAAAAATTCAAAAAAAAATATTTTATAACATTAATTAATAATCATTTATCTATCCTCTTTTGTTTCCAAGTGTTCGACACTCTACCATACCTACACCAATATATATATATATATATATGAGTGATCCTATGAGAGCAAAAAGTTGTGAGAACATGAGAGGCATGATTCTAGACCACATGATTCTATTTTCTCTCTCCTGATCTTCTCTCTCCTGGGTGAATTATGTGGTCGAGAATCACCCCTCTCATGCTCTCACAATTTTTTGCTCTCATAGGATCACTCATATATATATATATAGGTGTAGGTATGGTAGAGTGTCGAACACTTGGAAACAAAAGAGGATAGACAAATGATTATTAATTAATGTTATAAAATATTTTTTTGAATTTTTGTTTTTCTTATTTTTATGTTTTTATCCCTTTTCAAGTTTTTACTGGTTTTTACTTATATTCAAAATTTTATGATATTTAATTTTTTATATGCTTTAAATTATGCAAAGTTTTAATTTCATTTTGATTTTCTAAAATGATAATTAATAATATAGATATAGATGATACATATGCTATATAGATAATATAAAGAGAAATTAACTTTTTAGATTTTTTAAATTAAGCTACATAAAGTCGAAAAAGAAATAAAATATTTTAAGTTTTTTTTATATTTTCACCTTTTTTTAAATTTTCATATTATTTTTTCCTAATTTTTATGGATTTTCAAAGTAATAAAAAGTCAAATAGTGTAAATGAAAAATTCAAGAACTTGTTTGGGGTTTTAAAAATATGTTTAAGTTAAAAATAAGCCTAAACTATTTTTTATCTATATTATATATAATAAAGAAAATTCACAAACAAACAACACTGTTTATAGAATTTTTTTAGGAATTTTGTTGATTTTTATAAGATTTTTTAAGGTTTTAAGTTTGTAGGATTTATGTTATATTTTTTTATTTTTGGAAATGTATTAAAAGATACTAAAATATTGCTAATATATTTTTTTGGAATTTTTGGAGATATATTCGATTTTTTATGAAATTTTAAATACTATACAGGGAAAATGAGTATTTTTTGTATTTTTATTAATAGAAACAACAACAACAAACCTTTTCCCACAATTAAGTAGGGTCGGCTACATGGATTCTCTAGCTCCATTCAGATCTATCTTGGGTCAATATTGGCCTTAAATCCAAAAAAATCGATATCACTTCATATAGTCTCATTTAAACACTACTTGGGTTGTCCTCGTCCTCTCTTAGCTGGCTCAACATCCCAAAATTCGCATCTCCTAACCGGTGCATTAGCTGACCTCGTTTGCAAAAGGTCAAACCACCTGAAGCGATTTTCTCGCATCTTATCCTCGATCGGAGCTACACCAACTTTCCTTTTGATTGCATCATTTTGAATCCAATCTTTACGTATGCGACCACACATCCATCTTAGCATTTTTATTTCCGCTACTGTCATTCTATGCACATGCCTATGGTTCATAAGCTAACATTCAAATCCAGAAGGCATAGACGGTCGTATGGCTGCTTTGCAGAACTTTCCTTTGATTTTTAAATAAATTTTATTATCACAAAGAACATAAGAGGCTCCTCTCCACTTTTGCCAACATGCATAACCTCTCCGTCAATTTATCCACCGTGTTGCAAAAAAATCCCAAGTACCTAAAAAGACTCTCGTTTGAATGTAATCATCACCAATCTTCATCTCGATTCCTTCGTCATTCCTTCCTTAAAAAAGTTCACTCCATATTTTTAGTCTTAGCCCTACTTATACAAAATCTTTAGTCTCCAATGCATGTCTTCAGACCTCAAATTTCTCATTTACTCCATTTCTAGTCTCATCAATCAACACAATCTCGTCAACAAACAACAAACACCAATGTATCTCATCGTGAATGCAACTTGTTAGCTCGTCTATAATCAAAATAAGAAAAAATGGATTCAAAATCGAACCTTGATGTAAACCAATGTTGATGTCAAAATAGTCTGTCTTCCTAGACTGGATCCTTGCACAAAATAAAGCCCTATAATACATATCCTTTATGAGGTTAATGTATAAGACATGTACTTGTCTCTTCTCCAAAACTTTCCACAATATCTCATGTGGGAAAGAATCACAAGTCTTCTCCAAATTAATAAAAAACATACGGAGGTTCTTCCTTTTAGCTCTACAAATCTCCATCGTTCTCCTTAGCAAGTGGATGGCTTCAATAGTTGAGCGACATGGCATGAATCCGAATTGATTTTCTTTCACTTCGGAAAATTGTCTCAAACTTCTTTCGATCACATGTGCCTAAATTTTCATATTGTAACTCATCGGCTTGATATATCTGTAAGTTTAACAATTTTGGATGTCTGATTTGTTCTTATAAAGAGGTACTACAGTGCTTCTCCTCCTATCTTCAAGTGTTTTCTTACTTCATTTAGAAACGTTAAATAAATTTATAAGCCAAATCAAACTCCGCTTACCTAAAACTCTCCATTCTTTTATATGAATGTCATCAAGTCCTACACCGTTCCCAAGTCATAAAGTTCAGAGATTCCTCTACCTCCTTTCTTTGTATTCGTTTATATCTTGCACGATTCAAGTAACTTTCACTGCTAGCTTGCGACACTCGTGGGTCCGAGTTACCCATTTGAGGGAAATTTTTTCGTGTTGGGATGACATTCACAATTTAAATAACAAGCCACAGAACAACATGTAACTGACGATGGTACATGTTTCTCAAAGTTACATGTTTCTCAAAGTTACATGTATCTCAAACAATAACAGAATAGAAAGAGAAACATTTGCATTATCTTGTGCAAAATCTATAACATATGCACTGTAACAGAAGCCGCACAAGTTCAATGTTCAGATGTCAATCTACTGTGATGCAAGCGCCTTGCCTACCATACATGCTGGGAAGAAGAGAACTGTCAACAAATGTTGAATACAATCTAGCATATTAAAAATGACAAGTAATTCAGTGGTTTTAAAAGAAAACAAGTAGATAGGTGTTGAGAGTAATATTTAACAAGCTACTTGCATAGAAATTTGTTTTGAAGTTATTCTATATGTGAATCCACTAATAACTCATCACCCTTAACTTTTCGTAAATAATATTTTGTATATTAATTATATGATCCATGTGTTGGTTATTATATTTTTATCACATATAACTCAATTGATGGATCTTGGGATGGTAGATGATGAATCCTTGATCTGATCTTTATCTTTATATAATTTCTCAAGCCTAGTAAATAGTCTGTGGCCTTGGTATAGGTATGATGTCACATTATGACTCTAAGGTATGAAGAATACCTTAGGGTTGAGGTACCTCCGTAGGCATGCGGTGGAGTATAATGCATCCTAACTAAGTTCCCAACACCTCCCCTATCTTCTCCTAATATCTATAGTAGTAGCTATAAATTATGACTAATGTTTATAATAAAGATTGATGATGATTGATGATTTATAACTCACGATCTTTTCATCGCCAGGACTTACTGCAGAGCCGTAACAAAAGCTCAAAAACATCACCAAGCACAACTGTAACCAACTCGATCGTAATCAAACTCTATTATAGCCAATTCAAATGCAATCAATCTCAAATCCAGCTAACCATGACCTTTTCAATGCTAAGATCCATTAACGGAACAGTAACCAAAACTCAAGCGGTGAGGAATCCTCCTAAGAGACTCTTCTGTCTCATCCACCCAAATAAGTGCGGTCCAGGCGAGGGCTAGTCACACTCCAAAACTACGCCCCTGAGATTGGTGAGAGAGACTCTACTGAATAATTCACTGCAGAAACTGGGTCGATCAGTACATGCAAGAAGAAGTCAAAAAACAAAACCAATAGCCCTTCAGCCTAGGTACCCAACTGAAACAGGGTCAGCAGAGCTGGCCAAAAACCTAGATCCTAACGAAGAGTAAAAACACTGCAAGCTCGCGTAAAAATCATATAAAGGACTGGTATCCTAGACGCGCACATTTGGCAATTGTTTCCCTAACTGAGCTTCATATCCTCCTCCTCCCAAGCGAGGGTCACTGCACCCTCGCACATTCAGATGTAAGGGTCACCATGACCGGCATAGTTGATTATCATACATTACTGATTCACCATCTACTGCTTGATTACTCATTCTTTCTTGATTTCCAATGTGGTTAACCTTACAGATCTAAGCCTATACTCAATGATCTTATTAATAGTGATCAATAATTAGTAGAGTATACCTAAAGGATGATTTCATGAAGATGATCAGTCATTGTGGTCACAGGTTATCATTTTTTGTTATAAGATTTGAAGCAACTCATTAGATTTGGATCTAAGTTCAATTCTATGCAAGATTACCCAATTCTTGGTCAGGGATTAAGTTCAATGCTACGATGCAATTCACATAAAATCTCCAATTCTTTCATATATTAATTTGCAAGATTTAATTCCACATAATTTCTAATTCTTTCATCTTTAAAACATAAATATTATGCCTAAACCTTAATTAAAATCAGAATCAATTCCTTCTCAAATTCTTAATCTTTTTATTTTCCAAAACAAGGTTTTATAGCCTAATTAGTGTTCAATAGCTTGGATCAATCTTATACTACACATGAAATCTGGAGCAATAATAAGTTTGAATTTGAACTTAATTGTGCGCTATTTATCCTCAATCTCTTAGCTTTTAAATCCTAAAATTTTGTAGCATACATTGGTCTGAATTGAGTACTAAATCTATGCCATTCACCCCAAATTTTGATCTTTTAACAATCCAAGATCTAGAGATATAATATGATCTTAAATTCATATAAAAAATTTCACAATTTCATTAACTTTTAGCGAGTATAATCTTCATGCAAAAACCCTCAAATCTTTCATAATATAAAGGCATGAACATTAGCAAACAGTAGTATGAAATTTGATTATAATTATGCCATTTTACCCCAATTTCTTTCAAATTTTAAGACATGGAAAACAATACAACAGTGGTCTGAAATTTAATCAAAATCACGCCACTTTAACCCATAATTCTTTCATTTTTCAACCATGAAAAAATGCATAATAGTGGACTATTTTAGAATTAAAATTTATGTCATTCTCCCCTAATTTGCCATTGTTTTTAGGTGTGAGAACTGTTGCAATATAGGTCTGAATTTATACTTATTTTTCAAAATAATTCATCCCCAACTCACTCCCAAGTTCTTCATCAAATCACCGTGAAATCCGTGTCTATTTTCATGCTATAAATGCATGCAAATTTCCCTCAAGTCTTCATATTCAAGCATGCACAAATACTTAAAATTTTATCTCAACACTAAGAGATTGGAAACTACAATGTTGGTCTAATTACCGGATATGGTGTTTTCATGTCTATTCTTTGCTCGTTCAGTCTACGAAGCAAGAAGGGGGAGGACTTCTGAAATGACTACAACTACCTGACCTCTTTCCCTCAATCTTTTACTACCTCCCTCATTGTGATAAGTGAGGATCAATGGTTCTTTCCTTACTGACATTCAGACCTCCTTGGAGTCCTTTCCTTCTCGTATGGAGTAGTATTCATCCCTCTCCCTTCTGACAAGTATATCCTACTTTGGATGTGGAAGCATTCGACATGCTTTATCTTTATATTTTTACTACTTCCCTCATTTCAATACCCCTTTATCCCTACTATAATAAGTAATAGTAAGTAGTAGTAAATAGTAGAAGCACCCATATATTAGTTGGGCTTTCTAAAATGATCTGTACTAACTCTCATATGACCAATGACTATGCCCTAGGGGTGAGAAGCACATAGAAAGGGTATACATGTATAAGAATTGAAAAGTACAAATAATAAATATGTTGAATGTATATTGTATAATGAGGGTTTGAAACTTTACTGTGAATGTGGAAGCATTCGACATGCTTTCTCTTTAATACTTTTATTACTTCCCTCGTTTTGATACCCCTTTAGCCCTGCTATAGTAAGTATTAGTAAGTAGTGGAAGTGCCCAGATATTAGTCAGACTTTCTCAAATGATCTAGTGCCTTGCACTAACTCTCATTTGACCAATGACTATGCCCCAGGGTGAGAAGGACATACAAATATATGAAGTTGAATAGTATAAATAATAAATATGTTGAATATAATATACATGTATATTGCACAATAAGGGACCAAAACCTAACTTTTGCATCTTAATTACAAATGGGATGAAACCACCTTGAGTAAATAACTTAATAAAAGTTATACAACTAAAGTTGATTTTGGTTTATTTTAACATAATATGGAGAAGGTACAAGTATGTGAAGTTTTTATTCTAGCTTTTTATTTCCCGTGTCCAGGATACACTGTGCATTATTTTTTATGTGAACTCAATTTTATATTGTTCTTTGTATTTTTATCTACAATATTCATGTTAAGTGTTTTATTATTTGAGGTGCAATAATAATAAAATAAAAGAGGTCCCAAAAAGCAGTATTTAGGAAATTTAAATTAGGGTTTTGTGTATAGTTTTCTTTGTATTTTTGGTATGGTTATTTTCCCTACTCCCCTACTTTATTCATTGTCAACCAAGTCATCATGATGATTGGGTTTTGGGTTTAGGGTCACTCAACACCTATGTTGTCTCATTTCTTTTTATTTTATATGTTTATTCTTTTGTTTTGGAATTAAAGAATTAAATATATAGTATTTTTATACAATATTTTGTACAAATTATGGCGAGTTTATTTTGACAAACTAATGATATATACATGCATTTAGCTACGGATGCAAGGACAAAATGAAAGAATAAAGGTGATAAAATGGGGATTCATCAATGGGTCATCAATGGGTCATGAATGATAGCAAGAGGATGTCCAAAGTTTGGGGATCAAATGGCTTGGATTCATGGCATGCGACAGATTCTAGAATAGTAGTATGCGGTGGGCTGAAAATGAGGTCTCCAGTAGTTGTTTGGACCTCAAATGGAGCAGTAGTTCGGCTCCAAGTGGATCAGCAGCTCCAGTTGTGGCTGCTCTTGATTGTAAGAAGCAACCCAACAATACAGGAGGAGCAGTAACTTCTGGCTTCTTGTTGTAGCAGCAAGAGATGGTTGCTGGTACTCAACAATAGTAGCAATAGCTCCCAATTAGGGCTGCAATTTGAGCAACTGATCTCTAGCCTCTGGCAGCATCTACACGGAAGAAAAAGGGAGCGACGCCCCCAGGATTCGGACTTCCGTTTATGCTACATCTGAGGCATTTCATTCACAACTGATGGCATTAAGTAATTGAAATTTAGGTTATTTTTTTACCATGACATTCAAATCAATATAATAACCAGAAATCCAACAACAATATGCCACCAACATTGCATTTCATTGACTTCCATGATATACAACAGACTAGAAGTTATACATACATCCCAAAATCTATATAAGAGAAAAGGAAGCATTTACATTATGAACTGAACAAAAATTGACAAAAGTAACTATACCGTCTGGTATACACCCGGGTATCAGGAATCATCCACAGCTACTGAGATGCAGGTTGCTTGCTTGCTACACACGAACGGTAAAAGAGGCATCAACGGGCACTGGTACTTCCCAAAATCTTATTAAAATAAGCAGACATTCAATATGTTCAAAAGAAATCAAGTAGACATGCAGTTATGAATTTAAAATCTACCACTACCTATGTAAAAAAAGTTTTTCAAGTTATTTTGTACGCATTTTCTCCATGATTACTCAATATCACAATATTTTCCCTTTATAATATTTTCTTATAGTAATTGAAGCTAGTAATTATATATTATTTTCTTGTCATTGAGATCATGTTATGGATCTTAATAAGGAGTTGATGAGATGATGCTTGATTTGTTTCTTGAGTTCTTGATGATGGAAAAGACAAGATTTTGATCAATTTCTCAATTCTATCTAACTTCTAAAGTCTAGTGGATAGTCTGTGGTCTTGGTCTATATCTGACCTCACACTATGACCCAAAGGCATGAAGAATGCCTCAGGGTTTGGGTGCCTTTGTAGGCATGCAATGGAGTATAATGCATCCTAACTAAGTCCCCAACATATCCACTAACTTGTACCAACACTCGGAGTAGCAACTCTTAGATCCGATTGATTGCTGATGATTGGAGATTGAATGATTATGGTGATTAATGATTTTGCATCCATCTTAATTGTAGTCAACTCTAGCCATCACAAGTTTAATTGATCTCAACTTAAGTCATATTCTTCAACTGCACCCATTTCAGATGTAACCCTAAATCATTCAGATATAGCATCGCCAAGCCTATTAGCAGAAAAGTAACCAAAACTCAAGTGGTGAGGTAGTATCCTAAGGAAACTCTTTCGTCTCGCCCTATAATTGAAAGTGCGGGCCAATAGAGGGGCAGGTCTATGCCAAAACTACACCACAGAGATGGGTGAGAGAGACTCTTCGGAAAAAACACTCTAGAAAATGGTCCGACCAGTACGGGTAAACGAGCTCGTAAAAAAACTAAAAATCGAGAATCCCCGTATGGGCATCCTAAAACAGAGGGTCATCAGAGCTGGTCAAAAGTTGGGATCCAAATGAGGCGTAAAAACACTGCAAGCTCGTGTCAAAACTGTGAAAAAGGGCTGGGATCGTAGATCCACACACTTGGTAGTCGATGTTCTAACTGAGCTTCTATCGCTCGCCTAGTTAAGGGTCACTGTGCCCTCGTACAGTCGGGTGTAACTTTCTTGGTTACAGGTTCACTTGGGAAAATAGTCAAGGAAGTCAACAAGATAAATAGAAACACATGGCTTCTAAAATTTCCATAAAAATACACATTTGCAGCTTCAGCAATGTTATATCAATGGCACTCGTCACAATGTGATTATTGCTTGCAACCCGTAGAAGATATTCAAATATTTGGCACAATCATGTAAGATTATAAAGGACTACAAAACAAAATGTGATGCTTACAAATTACTTGAACTACACCCATTATTACCTTACTCATGTATGCATTGCCACGAGCCCCCTACAGCTCTGCTTTGGACATTCTGTCACCAATAGATTCTTGGATTGGATCCTTGGATCGGATCTTGTTTATCTCCTTAACTTGCTTCTTAGGTTAAGATTGGTATTATTGAATGGATTCCACAATCATAACTGAAATTTCTTTTTACAACTGAGGAGAACAATTTAAACGGTGAAATTTGTAAATTCGATCCAAGCAGAATGGAGAAGTTCCACCTCAAAATCAGTATTGCAGTAGGTATTATCAAAACTGCTCTTGATGAATAAGTATAAGATGAGAATATATGCCCATAGATATTACCTAGAACATGAGATACTAGAAGGAATTCTAATATAATGACAACAACATGGAGATATTACATAGAACATGAGATACTAGAAGGAATTTTAATGTAATGACAACAACATGGAAAGTGTGAGCCGTTATCTATCAATGAGGCAGTCTTTCTCCAATTTGAATGGTCAGTTGCATGCTTCACAATCTGGATAATTTAAAAGGAAATAATTAAGGTGTTTCCATCATGCCCAGCAACAATAATTCAGATCCCAGAGCCCACATATACGAGGGAAGAAAATGCTTTAGAGGAGGATGACAATATGCCTATCTTAGGGAACCAACCTTCACAGACTGTTGGCGAGGAGTCTGAAATAAATAAGATTTATGCAAGCAACGGTTATAGCTAAAGAGCAGTGTATGCTAGACTACTCTAGAAAAAAATATATTTATCATTCAATTTGCTTCTGAAATTTTGTAATGTAAATGGCTAGAAAAACTTACGATCCACTATCTTGATGTTTATAACTCCATCAGTCCCCCTCCTCCTGCAGCTTGGAACAGTTCAACCTCTAAAAACCTCTATTTTCCATCCTTTCCTTCCAACTCAACATATAGCAATCACCGCTTCTGTATTAACACATCCTGAACTGGCAAACTGATAATTGTTAAATCAAATTTATCCACCTACTTCAATTGTCTAGTGGCCAAGTAGCATATCAAAGAGGATCATGGTACATTCACCACATCCCAATGTTTACTCAAAAATAGAAAAATAATAGGTCTTCCCCACAAAGAATCAAAGGTTCGAATCCACAATTCACCCATAGAGCTATGTGTGATTTGTTTTCATTTCTTTGCGTTTGACCAAATTTCTAGAAAGGAGAGATCCTTTTATTCCGATGCTGATAAGGCGACAATAAGATGATACTTCAGAATGGAAACTCTGGCCATGTATCTATCTATTACATTTGACATCATAAAAAGAAGAGAGAGACACTAAAATATGGATGTCTAGTCAATAATCTGAATAAGGATTAAAGTCAAGAAACAACAAGAACAAGAACTGCAGAGGAGAAAGAGAGAATCGGGTGATTCACAAACCCAGTCAAGCTTAATTTCAACCAACAAGGTCAGCTCGACCAAAGAAGGCCAATATATAATCGAGAATATTACCCCCATGATGGATTAAAAATGAGTAAATATACATGCATGACTGCAAATGATGGCTTAGCTTGTACCTAAGATCTTCTAAATGAAGACGATGGAGCCAATTATTGTTGCCTCGTCGGATTGCCGCCACTCACGTCGGAGCATGCGAGAGAGGGAGGAGAAGCTTGGCCGAAAGGGGGAATGGAGGTGTAAGTTGGGTTCTTCTTTTGGAGAAGGAGAAGAATACGAGGAAGAAGAGGGGAGTTGGCGGATACCGAAATGGAAATGGGAGGGGGTAGGCGTGGGATGGGGGTTATATAATTTATATTATTATTATTATTTATCTTTCATTACTAACCTAAATGAAACACTTAAATCATTACCATTGGCGTTCCGGGTCTCCGACTCAAGTATGTAAAAGTTTATTTTGAATGTCTCGGAGTGACGATCGAAATGAGTCCAATATTCATATTTTTCCGGCCTAAGATGAGTCCATAATCAATAAAATACTATTCTGAGTCATCATTAAATTTTACAATAAAAAAAATGATCAAACGACATCTGATCGACGATCAGTCAATTACGTTGATTTTATTTCATCTAATTGGGTTTTTAGGTAGTCTCAGTTTATTTGCGGTTTTCGAATTTATGTCGCAGCTTTTTCGTGCACGTATTATAACGCGATCGATTTTTGGACGATTTCAGCCGAACGACTTATAATTCACGAACAATTGATCGATTTAGGTCATTTAACGTTGATTATTAACTTTATTGAGTTATACGGACCCTAATTGGGTCGGCTTCAGGTTTAATTGAAACTTGGATGTTACAAAGGGGGCTGGAGGCTCCCTTCTGTGGAGGAGAATTAAGGGAAAGAAAAAGGAGAAGAAATGAGAAAAGAAGATGGAAGGTTAGGAGATATCAATAAGAGGGAGGAGATGAGATTTTGTTAAAGTCAAGTAGAGAGAGGGGAGCCAAGTGGGCTAAGCTACTGATTGTTGTCTATTGTACTGATATCAATTAAATTTTATTTTTTAAATTTAAAAACATGTTTCTCTCTCGCTTAGTTGAGATATCAAAATCATCTATATTTGCACATCGAATTTCCGATTCAGGTGCATAGTATCTTGTTTTGATCGTCTATTCATGATGATCAAATGACATAAATTTCATACTTTTGTGATCCAAGATGGATACCGATGAAACACGATCTTGATTTTTTTTATCAAAATATAAGATTTTAAATTATCAAGCGACCCCCGATCAATAAACAATCAACTTCGTTAGACTTATTTCATCGAGACGAATTTTATGATGGTACGCATTACGATGCAATCGATTGTAATCAAATAATTCGAAATGAATTTTGATCAGTGATATGTGGATCGATTTATATCATTTAACATCGATCAATAGTTTTATTGGATCAAATGAATCATAATCAGATCGGTTTTATTTGGATCCATATGTTAGAAATATAAAACCCCAAATGGAGTCTCGTCCTCGAGACTCGGGTTAATGTCATTAGGTGTTTTATCCGAGCTTCATCTGGCCATAAAATTCTCAAAGTGTTTTGAACCCATAAAAATCTCAAAGGAAAAAACAAGCCATATTATTTCAATAAATAATTAAATTGGCTTATTTTGATGATTACCTTAGAAAAGTTGTGGGTATTTGATGAAACTCGGATTCATCATATTAATTTGCAGATATTAACCTCCTTAAATTAGTGTTAATAAAAATCAGATAAATCATTGTATATATCCGAGTCTTTGAATAAATTAAAAATACAAAAAAATAATAAAACCAAAAATCATAGTTTTTTTATACCCATAAAAACGCTCACAAAAGTAATTCTCCCTATCCTTCATCTCATTTGCGTTTTTGGTCAACATAAAACTTGTAGATCTATCGAGATCTACAACTTTCATGTTTTGAGTTTTTCCAAATTCGGTCTCGTTCTTCTTCATTTGTCATGTTCTTTGTCTGAATAACATGATTGGGCAACGTGGCTCTTTCTGGTTGAGCCACATGGCCCACTCCTCTTTCCGCCACACATCCTCAATCCGCCACCGTCCGATCGCTTACTTGCCCTTCAATCTTGGTCGCACGTTTCCGCAGCCATCCTCAGCACTCTGATCAAAGCCCATGTCACATCTGGACCACCCGCATCCACCCACCTCTCCTCACACCACGTGTCGACCTCCATCGCAGCCTGATCTTCTCCAAAGTATTAAATCCAAGCCACTAGATCCTGCTCCATCTCCTGCCCTCCGGTCCATCTCCAGGTGGTATCTTGATCGTTCTCTTCTGCCTATTTCCCTTGTACCGCGCATCACCCTCACAACCATCGATTGTAGCCTAACCGATGAGATCCGGGCCGCATCTTCACACCCATCTCCATACCGTTGTATCGCAAGATCCAACGGTCAATGTTTCATCTCCTTCCTATGGTACCCCTTCACCTTCATGTTCTCTAGCTCGCATGACCAAAATACCCTTCCTATTTTCACCACCTCCTCAATACTCCCCACATCTCCTTGATCACGCCTGGTCCAGTCCTAAGCCTCCCTCTTCCTCACGGGTACCCACTCTCCCCACGAACCCCTTTATCTCATCCCGTATCACCCCCCACAAATTACGTCGCCCACCACCGGATCTCCCAACCATCCTCCTTGAAATAGCCCGCCTCCGACCACCTTCGACCTTGTACACTTATATAAGGGTCTTTGCCCAGCTCCTCTCCACCTCCCAGTAACAGGGGGAGGCCGGATCGACGACGCAGAGACGGCTTCTCCTCCGATGAGACCCATAGCCATAGTAGGCTATGTCTACGGCCATTCAGTACCGGGGAGCTGCTCCCCATGGCTGCGGGAGTCCAACGAAGACCCGAGCTTCGTCTCGAAGCTCAAGCCCAGGCTCCATGACCTCCATAACTCCAAGTAAGCTCCTTGATCTCCTTTTGCTTTTCCTCTGATTTCTTGTAATTTATTAGACCTTTTCATTAAATAAAATGATTCAAAATTGATGTCCAAATTAATATGCAAGTATAAGGTTGTCTCTGCAATACAAAAATTAACTTTGACATGAACAAAATATGTACATGGATTTATTTGTAATTAAGGAAACATAACAGGAAAATCATGCAATTTTTCCAATAAAAAATAAGAAAATCGAGACCTTCTTCTTCTGCAGGTCAGGCACGAAGCGAGTGAAGGGGAAGTCAGCGTGCATGTGGAAGACGGCGGGGGCGCGACCGGCCAAGCGGAGGGTAGAGACGAAACATTGATTGTTGGATCTTGCGATCCAACGGCCAAGAGAAGGGCACAGAGATGTGGCCCTGATCTCATCGATCATGTCGCAATCGATGGTTGTGAGGGTGATGCATGGCGCAAGGGAAATAGGCAGAAGCGAACTGTCCATGTACCATCTCGAGATGGATCAGAGGGTGGGAGATGGAGGAGGAACCGGCGGCTACGATTTAATGCTCTGGAGAAGATCGGGCAGCGACGGAAGTCGACACATGGCGTGAGGAGAGGTGGGCGGTCCAAATGTGATATGGGCTATGATCGGAGGGCTGAGGATGGCTGCGGAAACGTGCGATCGATACTGAAGGGGAAGCGGGAAATCAGACGGTGGCGGATTATGGGTGCGTGGTGGAAGAGGAGTGGGACACGTGGCTCAACTAGAAAGAGCCACATGGCCCAATAAGGTTATTCAGACAAAGAACACAACAAAGGAAGGAGAAGGAGGCTGAATTTGGGAAAACTCGAAACATGAAAGTTGTAGATCCCGATGAGATCTACAATTTCATGTTGACGAAAAATGCAAACGAGGTCAATCGAAGGGAGGATTATTTTTGTGAGAATTTTTAAGGGTATAAAAACTCTATGATTTTTGGTTTTGTTATTTTTTGTATTTTAAATGTATTCAAAGACTCAGATATATACAATGATTTACATAGTTTTGATTGACACTAATTTAAACTAGGGGGTTAATATATGCAAATATGAAGAAATTGAGTTTCATCAGTATTGTACCTGCATGTCAGCTTCAGTCTCCCATGTTGCCTCTTCAACACCATGTCGATGCCATATTATCTTGACCAAGGGAATCTCTTTGATATGAAGTTTCTTCATAGCATAGTCAAGTATCTGCACTAGCTTCTCTCGTATGTCAAATCGGGCTCTATGTCAAGATTCTCAAAGTTTATGATGTGTTGAAGGTCTTGCAAATACTTCTTTAGATTGGATATGTGGAAAACATAGTGTATAGTCGATAGGTGTGGTGGAAGGGCACCTCGATAGGCTACCCTTCCCTACACGAGAAATGATCTCAAACAGTCCCACGTATTGTGGCACCAACTTTCCTGAACACCAAATCTCTGTACTCCTTTCATGGGAGATACTCGTAGAAGCACCCAATCTCCCAACGTATTTACATGAATATTACCAGTATGTGAGACTAATTTGAATTTTTATAAGTCATTGAAAATGGATGAAGAGAAGATTATTGGAATACCATAAACTCCAAATCTTTTCTCCCATGGTCTGCGTAACTCTTCTGACAGCTCTACGCTGTCAAAAGCCTTTGCCTCACAAGATCAACAACCTTCTCGGTCTCCTCTAAGATATTTACTTAAGGAAAGAGCATGATCACCTACCTCATGCAAACTGAGAGGTGAGAGGCATCTTCGCCCGTATTATGGCTCAATGAATGGTTCCATGCCGATACTGGAATGATGGTTGCTATTGTACGTGAACTCTACAATGGCCGGTGGTCCTTCCATGACCCTTTCCACTCCAGAGTGCATGCACGTAACAAGTCCAAAAGTGTGTGAATGGTGTGCTCGCTTTATCTGTCAATCTGCATTAAGTTCAATTCTATGATCTAATTCATGTAAATCTCCTATTCTTTTCATTATACAAAGCATGAATCTTATAACCTAATTATTTGTCTAAATCAAGATTTAATTTCACATAATTTCCTAATTCTTTTATCATTTAAAACATAAATATTTTACCTAAATCTTAATCGAAATCAGAATCAATCCTGTCTCAATTTTTTAATCTTTATATTTTCCGAAACAAGATTTTATAGCCTAATTAGTGTTCTACAATTTGGATCAATCTTTTATTACCCATGTAATCTGGAATCATAATAAGTTTGAATTTGAACTTAATTGTGTGCTATTTGTCTACAATCTCTTATCATTTAAATCCTAAAATCTATAACATACCTCAGTCTGAATTATGTACTAAATCTATAAAATTCATCGCAAAATTTGTTTTTTTTAAATCCAATATCATGAGCTATAATATGTTCTTAAATTAAAATCTAAAATTCACAATTTCATTAACTTTTAGTAAGTAGAATCTTCGTGTAAAAATCCACAACTCTTTCATAATTCGAGGCATGAACAACAACAACTAGTGGTCTAAAGTTTTATCACAATCATGCCATTTTACCCCTAAAAATTTGAAGGTGTGGACAACAATACAACATTGGTCTATCAAAATCATGCCACTTTAACCCTAATTCTTTTATTTTTCAACCATGAACTTAATGCATAACAATTGTTTGTCTTAGCATTAAAATGTTTTCCATTCTCCCCAATTTTCCATCCTTTTTAATTGTGAGAACTGTAGCGATATAGATATGAATTTATACCTAATTTTAATGATAATTTATCCCCAAATCACTCCCAAATTCTTCATCAAATCATCATCAAATCAATGGTATGATTTCATGCATTAATGCATACAGATTTCCCTTAAGTCCTCGTATTCAAGCATGCACAAATACTTAAACTTTTATCTCAAAATTAAGAGACCGGGAACTATAATATTTGTCTAATTTATGGATCAAATGCATGCAAACACCCAAATTTAATTCTTTAAAATTCTGAGACTAACAATCTAATAATGTGATTTTCAAGGTTGGATGAATGTGTCATGAATGGAGGAAAGAGAAAGAGAGAGATTGTACTTTTGGATTGCCAAAGTTCGGGGATCAAATGGCTTGGATTCATGGCAACCAATAGCTTCTAGAACAACAATATGCAGTTGGCTAAAAATGAGGTCTTTAGTAGTTGTCGGAACCTCAAATGGAGCAGCAGTTCCACTCCCAATGGATCAACAGATCCAGATTGTGGTTGCTCTTGATTGCAAGAAGAAGCCCAGTAGGTGGGGAGGAGCAACAACTCGTGGTTGCTTGTTGTAGAATCTAGGGAAAGCTGTTATCACTCAACAACAACAGGAGTAGCAGCTCCCAATTGGGGATGCATTTTGAGCAGCTGATCCCTAGCTCCTGGAAGCTGCTATAGGGAAGAAAAAGGGGGTTGGAGGCTCCCTTCGGTGGAGGATAATTAAGGGAAAGAAAAGGGATAGGAAATAAGAAAAAGAATATGGATATTTGGGAGATATAAATAAGAGGGAGGAGACGGGCTTTTGTTGCCAAGTGGAGTAGTTCTTGAAGCCAAACGGAGGGAGAAAGGGGAGCCAAGTGGGTTGAGTTGCTGACTGTTGTCTACTATAGTGATATCAATTAAATTTTATTTTTTTATTTTAAAACCTTTTCCTCTCCTACTTATTTAAGATATCAAAGTCACCCGTATTTGCACCTCGAATTTCCGATTCTGGTGCACAATATCTCATTTTGACCGTCAATTCATGATGATCAAACAATATAAATTTCATACTTTTATGATCCAATATGGATACAAAAATTGATGAATACGATCTTCATTTTTTATCAACCTCCGTGATTTAAATTATCTAACGGCCTTCGATCGACGAACATAGATTTTGTTGATATTATATCGTCGGGAAGAATTTTCTGACGGTCTCAATTTGATTTGCAGTTCGAGTTTTGCATTGCTTTTCTTTCCGATGGCATGCATTATGATGCAACTGATTTTTGATCAATTAATTCCAAAGGATTTTAATCTATGATCTATGGTTCGATTTAGATCATTGAACATCGATCGATAGTTTTATCGGACCAAATTGATCATAATCAAGTTGAGTTTGAGTTTATTTGGATATGGATATTACATAGGTAGATCACCCAAAGTGATCTTCCTATCTCCTTCCCCATGGAAAAGTTTATGGAAATATTGCTTCCATCTAGTCTTTATATCCTTATGAGTAACAACCACGTGACATTCCTCATCATTAATGCATTTCACTTGAGAAAGTTCTTTGGTCTTACTTTTTCTTGCTTTGGCCAACTTGAATATGTACTTATGGGCCTCCTTAGAATCAAAATTATTGTGCAAAACCTCATAAGCTTCTGACTTAGCTTCGCTTACATCCTTCTTTGTGATAGTTCCCTCTATTCTATATTTAGACATAGCTTTAAAGCATGCTTTTTTAATTTTGAGCATCCCCTGCGCCCCTCACTCCCCAACCAAGCCTCCTCTTGGCTTGGAGCTCCTCCTTTTGACCCGCCTAAGATCTCTTTGGTTGCCCTTAAAATACAAGATGTCACCGTCTCCCACATCTCGTTTGTACTTCTATTAGAATCTCATGATAAGTCTTTGAAAACCTTCTCCCTGAAGCTTGATTGCTTCAATTGAAGATTCCACCATGTAGTTCAAATGATCTTGGAAGCCCTCCCTCTCTTCACTGTGCCTTTTATTTGTACATCCATGACTAACAATCAATGCTGGCTTATCAAACTCTCTCATGCCATTACTTTGCAGTCTTTGCGACATTATTGATATCTTCTCCACAATGCAAAGTAATATATTTGTGTTCTAGTCAGATCACCTTTTAAAAGTAATTAAATGTTCCCCCATCCATTATAGTGTTTGCTATCAAAAGATCATAAGACCTTGCAAAATCCAAAATGAATTTTCCCTCTTCATTTCTATCATCGAAGCCATGACCTTCATGAACACTAGCGTACCATGGAACATCCTTTCTCATATGTCCATTAAGATATCCATCTACGTAAATAATCTTTCTTTGTGGGATTCCTTACATAATCTCATACAAATCCTTCCAAATTTATTGTTTATTCCTTTCATCTTAACCAATTCGTGTTGCATAAATCAAGATGATATTCAAAATTTCTTCTTCGAGCAATATATTAGCAAAAAAATCCCCTGATTTTCGAATCTTTGCACCCCAACCACACAATCCTTCATGTCTTTATGAACAACCACTCCACCGCCATTTCTATGCTTATCGTTACCCAAATACCAAAGTTTAAAGTATGTCTTCTCGATATCTCGTGCATTCTCTCCAACCCATTTTACCTCTTGGGGATATAGTATCTGAATCTTACTTATTTCCATTGTGTCTAAGATCTCCATCTATTTGCCAGTCAAAGTACCAATATTTCAACTACCTATCACCAACTTTCGTTGCTCCCTCTTTTGGACTAACTTCTTTACTTACATGTGTCCATCATGCGAGAACCCTTGCAAATTTTGGATTGCATTCGGGCATAGATGCAACAGAACTAGCTTGTTTACTTGCATGCGTTCCTCGTGCAAGAACCCTTCCAAAATTCTGAACTACTTCAGTCATCCGGGCAGCGATGTTACGGTCCTTTCCAACTTCTCGTTGCATTCGGACCATGCAACGCGTCGCTAGTAGTGAACGCCCCCAACGATATCTATATGTTTGCTTAAATCCATGTTGAAAAGATATGAACTGTTTTGAGACAAATTCCTAAATAGTGTTCTTTAAAAGAACACTATTTAGGAATTTATCTCTCTTGCGTTGGCTATCGGCTACCTCGGGCTTAGGACCGACCACAACTGAGTTAATAAAAGTACAAAAAGGAGATGATGTTTTTAATACCTTGAATAATTTATATAGGTTTAAACCATAATAAGTTAATTTTAAAATACAATATATAAAAAACTATAAACCTATGAAAATACCATTATTATGTAAAATTTAATACTTATTTTTAATTTAACTTTTAAAACATTAAAAATATAAAAATGTTAAATCTTTATTAAAAAAGTTAAAACCAATATATGTTATTTTAACTTATAAACATAAAAAATAAATTATATTAAAAATATTGTAAATTTATTGAAAAGAAAATAAATAAAAATATAAAAAATAACGTAAGTATAAAATATTTAGCAGTCGTCTCCCCGAATTCGATATGTGTATACTTTATAATTTACATACCTTATAACTAATAACATTGGAATTGTTTCAGGATATAGAGTATAGGGATATGTCCGTAAAAAGATCAAAAGTTTCCTTATATGGAGCGACATGTGAGGTGACCTGAAGAGGACTGAAATGTAAATATAAAAAATGATGAGAATCCAAGGGAAAAAATATCCTAAAGTCATTACATTGCATATGGGAATTTAAATCCTAAAAATAAAATATAAAAGGCTGGTGTGTGTGATGAATGCAAAATCCACCTCTTTAAAAATTGATATTTGTAGTATAGGAGGCGGAAAACAACCATAAAAAGCCACTATCTTTGAATGTTGTGGAATATTTTTTCTTAGCGAGATACAAAGGTCGAACACAGAGACTTAAGCCTCCTCGTCTATTTATCAAAAATTATCGATTAAAATTGAGTGATTATATTCTTGGGTCTAGGTCTTCAAAATATAGTTATTCATATGCACAGACACGCAACGTGATGATGTAGATGAACTGAGCAACATAGAATGAACGTGGCAAAATAAACAGAATGCACAAGAAATGAACATGTATTTTATATTTGATTTTATGTGATAAAAATGAGGTACCATGCAATGATATGCAAGCGGATACAAGATGAACAAAAATGCCCCTAAATTAATCGAACTCTTAAGCAATCAAATAAAGGTGAATTTCAGACACAAATGATGTGTTAAAGGGATTTAATGGCATTAAAATCAAAGAGCAGATGACGTAATAAAATTGGAAGTGATCAATCTCATGCAAAGTGTCAAAATAGAGAATAAATGATGTCATTAAATACAGAATAAAAAGAGTAACAAAATGAAACCGAAGTCAACAAAATCGGAGTTCGTATGCTCAAGATATCATATTTTTAATGCAAGGACATAAATGTAAGAAAAACGTAAATAAAAGATAATTATTGCAAGTAGGTGATGAATCTCGTATTCATCATGCTAAAAGCCGCAAATTAAACCCCTGTCTTGACTAAACCAATAAAAATCATCTTCAATTCTTTATTTTTATCATGTATCATATCGTGTATAATTAACCCTTAATTAATTATATTTAATCTCTCTTATTTTTCTTGTATTTATTTTATCATTAGAAACCCCTAAAAATTAGGTAGATTATTTATCTATAAATCACTGACCTTTACGAAGACTAAAAAAATACAAAAACAAATCAAAGACAAAAATCGGTGTTTTTAACCCCCTTAAAAATACCCACAAAAATACTTTTTGTACAAATGACCTCTTTTGGCTTTTTGACCAACATGAAAGTTGTAGATCTCGTCGAGACGAGCAACTTTCTTATTTTGACCTTTTTCCTAATTTTACCTCTAACTATTTATTTTGTATTTATCTTTGTATTTATTCTCTGAATTTTTCTGATTGGGCACGTGGCGCCCGTTGGGCCGCCCACGTGGCCCTCTCCTCTTTCCGCCACCCGGAACCTCCCTTGGCCCTTGGATCTGCCCCTGACCGCCCTCATCTCCGTCGTCCATCACCGCTCCATCGTCAGCCGTCAGATCTATGATGAGATCTGATATTAGCCGTACATCCCCGCTCCAATCTCAGCCCTCTGATTTCCTTTTCATCCAACGCTCATCCTCACACCACGTCTCCCTTTAACTTCTACCGTTCGATCATATCCTATCCTACGCCCCTCCTGCTTCCACGTCACCCCTTCGTCCCTCACCCTTGGATGGACCCCCGCTCTTCATCCTAGCCGCTCCTTAACGCCCATCCTCCACTGCACGATCAGACCCTCAGGATCTGATCATAACCACCCACACGCACTCACATCCTAGTCGTTGGATCGCTAGATCCAACGGTTACGAGCATCTTCCTCCTCCGTAACCCCCCTCCCCCAGCTGTTTTACCTCGCACCCCGCTACCCCCTTCCTATTTTGGAAGGTGACTCCGGCCACCTCTCCCTCATCAAAACGCTTCCCCACATCGCCATATCTCCCACCTTCCTCGCGCAACCTTCATGTCCTCCCTCCATTACTCCTTCGCCATTAAAACCCCCCGTCGAAACCGCCCCTCCATCTCATAACCTCCGACCACCTCCCCCTATAAAAGCCTCACCTCCGCCACCGTCGACCTTTATCCACCATTTGGGCCTCCTCCCTAGCCTTGACCGCCCTCCAGTGACATCGGAGGACTGGTCTGGAGGCGATCATGGCCGTGACCGCCCCGGTGAGATCCAGGGCCTCTAGCCATGTAGCGGCCGCCATTGTGCGCCACCGAGCACCGAGGAACGGTCGTCCATGTCGTGCGAAGACCAGGGCTTCAACCGAAGCCTAGCCCATGCCTCTTCCTCCGCCAACACCTTGCTTCGGCGAGGTGATCGTTTTTCCTTGTTTTCTCCCATTTATACCCCCGACTACAGCCATCTTCAACCTCATCTAATCACCCCATAAGCTCCGACCGACCACCAGCATCCTCGCCGACCCCCTCTCCCTTCTCCAGACCCTCACCCGCTCCGACTCCCCTCTTCTCCCGCTCCGCCGGAGAAGAAGCCACCGGCCACCGCACTCGTCGCCTGCCTGGCCCACCCACTCACCTCACTGCATTCGCACTTCACTTGCGCACTCTTCGGCTATTACTAACGCTTGCAGGAACCTTCAATGGCCGAAGTTGTCATCGGACCTCCATCAAGCTTTTCTTCTCTGGCGAGCCTCCATCAAACTCGAGCTCTGATCGTTATCGGGGCCTCGCCGTGCATCCAGGACCTTTGCCAACCATCCAGATAACGTCCTCGACCTTCAGCTGCTGACACGAACTGCGGAGGAGCCAAGAGCAGGTCGCCGGAGTCCCGCCTTCTCCGGTGACCTGCGGAGGAGCCAGATGATACAATTGCGGTCCGATCATTTTAATCGGACGACTGAGATGAAGACGCGTGGCAGCCCGAGCCTCCTCTCCAGACCCACAGGCTCGGGTCCCATCGAACCTCAACTCGAGCCACAGATTACTGCCACGTGGCCTGAGCCAGAGGCTGCATCCCGAGCCTGGTCCCTCACGTGCACAACGCGTAAGGGCCTGGGTAAATTACATGAAAGACCCAATTCTTTTCGAGATTTATAGAAAGGTCCCCAAGCACGTGTCTCACGTGCGTGCTTGGGTATTTTATAAGTAGTCCCTCTGAAGTTTCAAAAATTACAAAAATGCCCGCGCACAAGGAAAATTTATGGAGGGACCCAGGCAGTTTTTCCTATTTGTATTTTGGTCCCTCTAGGGACCTAAATGCAATATTTATCCTTTTATTTTCTTGCATTTTTATTACAATTATGCCCCTACATAGTTTTCCTCATAACTTGAGCATCGTAGGTCCAAATTGCATGATTTTATTGTCGTTTTGATCCTTGTTTTGTCCTCTACATTTATCATGCTTAATTTTCTCATTTGCCACTGTTTTAATTGAAGTGATTTTTTATGTGAAAAATGAGACCCTGCTCTTCTTGTTCTTGCTTGGATTTGATGACCGCTTTTCACGTTGTGATCAAATTAACTCTGATTTCTATTTTTATTATGATGCTCATAATTGTCAGGTATAGTTGTATCCTTTTATTTAGCATACATGTAACCTTGCATATTTGCTCATCCATCTCTTTACAATTGCATAAAAACCGACTAAATATTGCATGCATCTTAGTATTGCATTTTAAATTGCATAGTTCATCATGTAGATCTGAAATTGAAAACTATTCACACATTGCTTCATGAATCGAAATTTGATAAATAAATTAAGTAGCGGTGTCCTTGCGTTCGACCTGGGTAGACTTGCCAAGTATAAATACTCCACATCATTCCAAGGATTGTGGTTTTTGCTGGACGGAATTTGCCTCCTATACTATGATAATTATTCATTCCTAAAGAGGCAAATTCGACGTTCATCGGTAGGTCCTCTAAAGGGTCAAGATGTACTAAACAATAATAGGAGGGACCTCCCTATAATATTCCTTTGCGTGGGGGTACCTTGTTGCAATTATTGGTATCCTACGGGTGCTGTGTGTAAATAGCCTAGGTGTGGCACGTGAGGCACTCACGCCTGGGCTTCTTTGACATTTCCAGAAGCCGGTAGGAGTTGAACGCAAATTGACCAAGCAAGCACATGTAGGATACGCGAGCAGAGGCCCGCTCATAATCTCGACCTCTACAGGACGCCTAACACGTCAAGGCACTTCAGGCGGGCTCGGAACCACGAGCCATGTGTAACGCGTGAGGTCCGGAGAATCATCTGGGTCATCCAATTCGAAGATTTGACAGTACATGTACCTTCTAGATTCACCCCCTTCTACCGGAGAATGTTGTGCTTCGGTGATCACCCACGAGTTCCGTCAGGGCCTAGCTACCCAGTTGAAGATTGGATCACCACCGCAAGGTGACCATGATAGCCATCGGAGCTCTAACAAGCGATGGAAGGTTTCGGTCACTCGAGGTGAAAGAAGGTGTCCCGCGAAGATGTTCCTGGACGGAGAAGGGATGCATGCTCCGGCCATTGAAGGAGATGGGCATGCATACGTTAATAGATAGACGAGGCGTACGTGAGGTGTATACGAGTGAGAAGAAAAGTGAATCTAGTCGGGTGTAGAAGTGGAAGCTCAGTGGGTTCCTCCACCGTGATGGCATAGAAAAAGGGACGGTATGATTAGGGATATGGAGCAAATGAGCAGGTGATCCGGACCTCCGACGAAGACGAAGGAGGTCCGATGATGCTGGTGATGATGTCGATCAAGGTGAATAGAGGTGGATTATGATGAATGAAGTAGGAGAAAACAAAAGAAAATAAGGAAGAAGGTTCACAAGGGATCGAAGGTGAGGAATGAGGCAAAGCGGGGCTTGGACTGAGCTTCTGGTGAAGCGTGGGTCATCGTACAAAGAGGTCAGCCGGTCCTCGATGCTCAGCGGTGGTGGAGCCACCGCTACTTGGTTGGGGGTGGGGGCGAAAGTCGACACATGGCTGGAGGCACCATTATGATCCCTTGACTCGACCTCCATTTGTCATAGGGAAGCGGAGAAGGGGCTAGAGTATAAGCACTATAATGGTGAATGAAGCGGAGAGGAGGCAGAGCCAGGGAATTTGTATGTGATGTGTGGTGGTTTCAGATGATGATCAAGGGTTTTTGCAATGATCGACGAGGGGCTTTTGAATGAGGAACGCATGCATTGATGGGAGAGCGAGGATCGTGTGAGTAATGGATGCGTAGAAAGTCCATTAGGGAGTGGAGATGGTGAGAGATGAAGGCAGAAAAATAGAATGGGCGAGGTTGAAATGGTCGAGCAGTGAAGGCGTTGGAGGGAGAAGAAGAAGCCTAGGTCGTTGGTTCTTGCAATTCTTTGAGGCACGTGCAAATGCTCACAATTATATCACATGGTCTGATCTAAGGGTGGAGAGAAGAGCAGGTGTGAACGATAGAGATTGGGTTTTGGGATTAGGATATGGAAGTTGAGATGGAAGCAGATGGGAATGATGATGATGAGGTCTAGGGGTAGATCCTATGGCTAGGAGAGGATGGGTGACATGGAGAATGAGGAGACACCGGATGGGGAAACCAATCAATGACTATGGAGGAAGAGGGTGTGGATGGCTACGATTGCTTCTTGGGGAAGGATCAAACAACGGAGGAAAATGCAGAAATGAATGGTGGAGATGAAGGTGGGGGAACTGGATGCAAGGGCTAATAGCAGAGGCGGGAGACAAGAGAAGGGGTCACGTGGGCATCCTAGTGGGTGCCACAAGACCTAATTAGTTATTTAGAAAATATAAAATAAAAGAAAAAATAAAAATTTAATTAGAGTCAAATTAACAAAAAGCCAAAATATGAAAGTTGTAGATCTCGAAGAGATCTACTAGTTTCATGTTGACCAAAAAGTCAGAGGAGGTCAATAATGCAAGTAAATATTTTTAGAAGTATTTTTATTAGATAAAGAACTTGATTTTAATAGTTATGTAGTTTTTTGTACTTTTTATTTATTTTAAACACCAGAACAAATATCTACAATATTTATCTTTTTTGGGGGATTTTGAAACATGTAATAAAATACAGCTAAAAAAGAAAATAGATAGTTATTTTACAGATAGAAATCAGGGTTAATTACAATGAGGAGGATTATTGCTAAAGATGTTGAATTAATGAAGATTTGAAAACAAATTCTCATTCTTTGAGGATAAAGAGGGAATATAGTGATGATCAATCAGAGATTCATCGGTGTGATGCAAAATACCCCACGTGCGCTTGGATGAACGACTAATGGCGCTTCACTTATCCAAGTGGACACTATAGATAAGCCAATAATGCTTCATCGATCCACGGTTTTGATTAGATTCACGAAGGATTTGACGGTTGTTGAGGCTTGCGATCAGACAACTTTCATCAAAACTGGGGCACACTCTTCATCCAACGGTAACTGCTTGTTGGGAAGAACAAGGATGAGTTTCATGATTGCTCTTTCGATTGGGCTTATCTCCACCGTCCTGCTACCTCTTGAGCTCAGGAAGGGCTCATGAAGTCGTTGGAGGTCTTCCGCAACTGCTAGCACCTTCAGATGGGTCCGAGCCTTGTTCGAGGAGGCCTAGAGATACTTCAAAGCCCGGGTACTTGAAATCACCTACAGGTCGTCGGACATGACCCAGAAGGGGTCTCCTCTATATGTGACTTGCTCAAAATGTGACTGAGCTCGAGATCAACTACCTCAACCTACAAAAATTTTGAGGTATGATATGGGCCTCGTCGAAGGGTAAAAGACGGATGTTGTGGACACGATTTCTGTGAGATCAAGGGGATCTGATGGATCAAGAAGGCGAAGAATGTGATGTGGGAATTGATGGTATGATTTTTAAGTCAGAACAATGGAGGTTTTGATAGTGGAACAGAGGCCGGTGCATAGAGCTCCGACGAAGATTTTTTTAATGAAAATTAAAGGAAATCACGCGAAATAAAAAGACCTAAACTATTCTAAGTATTAAACTACGAATCAAAAGGACAAGAAAAACAAGCTCACCTGACTTGGAATGTCAAGGAGCAGAGGACCACTTGGAGCTTTGCTCAAACAACGGTGGATCGATCTCTACCTACTTCTACTTGCCTTGGATCAAAAGGGGAACACCTCCTGTCACAAGGGCTCTACTCTAGGAAGGGATTCAAGGGGTTACAGAGGCGGAAGATTTATTAACGTGCGTTGGATATGGAGGAGAAGTTTTATAGCATGTAACTAGAGGGCTTTTTCGACTTAGGGTTTACGTTGACCATGGAAGCACATGGATCTACTAGGAAGTTCTTTGGATTGCGAAGAAGTTTCATGAAGGAATTAAGCGCAGAAAGGTCTAGGTTGACCAGGAAAAATCAGTGAAGATGCGACAATCACATGTAGGGTTGGCTATTGAGTCATGGCTCGATGAGCCAAGCTCGGGCTCGTGAGCCCGGCTCATTAGGCTATGGAGCCGAGCCCGAGCAAGAATTTCGGGCTCGAAGCTTAACAAGTCGAGCCCAAGCCGAGCCTCACTCGACTCGATAACTCAATAAGGGGCTTGATAAGGAATATATGTACGTATATTATTTATATATTTATATATAATACAAAAAATAGAAGTAGCACTTTGAAATTTTCCTTCCACTAACTTTGACCCTCCCACGAGTCACGAGTCATGACCCAATTCTCAAATCTCATTCCAGCCTACACATTTGCTCTCCATCCGCACATTAGAAAATTAGTAATTTTTCTTTTTTAATAAGCAAATATAATTACAATATATATTATATTTAAGATTTTGTACACAACTTGGATAGTGTCCTACTAGTAGGGAACATAATCTTAGCTAGAGCAGGTCTCGAGTTCGAACACGCACAAAACAATTTTCCACCAAAAAGTACCCATTTTCTTCAACGAGGTCGACTTGGGATCGAGCCCAGACCAGACTCAATAAGGAGCTCGTGATAGATAAGGGGCTCGGCTCGAGCCTTATCGAGCCCGAGTCAGCTCGACCGAGCCCGAGCTCAAGCCACGGCTGGATCGGCTCGTTGGGCTCGCTAGCCAGCCCTAATCACATGTTTCAGACCGATCTAAAGTGGGAATGGGGGAGTTGACCCAAGTCATCTGCCGAGAACTCCTAATTGGTACACATGGACCGTTAAAAGACAAAATAGAGATGAAAATGGAAATAATGTGAAAATAAAATAGGAGGTGATTTTATTAATAAAAACTCAAAACATAAAAGTTTTTCATTATTTAGTAAACTATTTATTTATATCAATTTAATAGTGTATACTATCTACGTATTTAATTCATATGTATTTATACATATATACTTTGTATTTGTATTTTACTATTTCTATATAATGTTATATTTACATGATTTATTTTTGTACAATATTATTTAATACATATTTACATATTTTATGGGATCTTTAGTGTTGGATTTATATGTACAAATAAATGTGTATACTTGCAACATAGGCATCTTATACCTGTGTGTTTGAGGTTTATTAACTATTTTTGGTATTTTTTCCTACTTTTAAATTTATTTATATTTTATATGGGTGTTAAAAAATATGTACAATTACTGAAAATTATAAAAAGTTAAAAATGTAAAAATTAAAATATATTGGCTATATATATAATTGTACATGCATCATAGTATCCCAATTAGTTGATTTTTGCATCTTGATTCAAATTCCAATGAAACCATTTATTTTATATATAATATAATTTGAAATACAATGGAGACGAGTTGAATAATTTTGATTTTATATGGAGGAGATATTTATCAATGAAGTTTTGTTTGCAGCTTTTTTTCAACTGAGTGTACCGAGTGATTTGTGCACGATTAATCCGTGTCTATAATTTTGTCGTTGTCTAGACATATGTACATGTTTGATGCTAAAAATATTTTTAGTTGAAGTGTGTATAATTGTGAATAAAATGATGTAAGTTTGAGCTATATATAGTATGTACATAGGTTTCTAGTGTTTAATGTGTATTTAAGTACATTATTCTACCCTATCTCCCTCTACTTCATTCTTGATCAACCTAATCAACGTTTAACTAGGTCTCTGGTTTTAGAGTCATTCAGTATCTCAAATATCTCATTTAATTTTTCTTCTTTTTCTTTATTCTTTGTTTTTTATTTAAATAATACAGTATTTATATGGTAATGTTAGAACGTTAATTCATGCAAGTTAGTGATATTTACATGTATTTTACTAGGTATTTTAATGCAAAATAGGAGAATAAAGGTTAATGAATGGCTATTCATCATGAAGCTTAACCCATTTTTGTTTTAACAATGGAATGGAGATGAAAACAACTCTACGACATAGCTTGTTTGTTTGATTCTGATTATCATTTATTTTCGTAAATAGATGCATCTTTATTATAAGTATGTATCTATTCAGTGACTTAATAGAATTTCATCCCCGGCGACTATTTATATGAGCTAAACGTTGTCTCATTAATCATTATCAACATTTTTAATCAGATGTCTCAGCAATTTCATGAACAAGAGACATATTCTAAGTATTGACAACACACTTGTTTCGATTTCTCGTTTTCAATATCTACAGTCTGCTCAAACTCAACGCTATGACACTATGTTTGATATGTGTGATACAAGGCATATGAATGAGAGATATGTGTGAGATAAGTGTGCATTTGCAAACATTGTTGTTTTAAGAATGTGGATGATATCCATTTCCAATATGTATCGGCCAAGAATCAACATTAACAATGAATGGTTAATATGATCGATATATTCGATATAAGGGGTATATATGAGCAATATGGATGATTTAAGTGTGTATTTATAAGTTATTTATTATTGTAATAATCCGAAAGATCTGACTTTGTAAGATTTAATTCCACGTAATTTCCTAATTCTTTCATCCTTCAAACATAAATCTTGTACCTAAACCTTAATCAAAATCACAATCAATTCCTTGTCAAATTCTTACTCTTTCTATTTTCCAAAACAAGGTTTTATATTCTAATTAGCGTTCTATAACTTGGATCAATCTTATGCTACCCATGACTTTTGGGGTAATAATAAGTTTGAATTTGATCTTAATTGTGTGCTATTTATCCTCAATCTCTTAGCTTTTAAATCCTAACATGTGTAGCATACATTGGTTTGAATTGAGTACTAAATCTATCCAATTCACCCCAAAATTCGATCTTTTGAAAATCCAAGATCGGGAGCTATAATCTAATCTTAAATTCAGATCTAAAATTCACAATTTCATTAACTTTTAGCGAATACAATCTTCATGCAAAACCCTCAAATTTTCATAATTTAAATGCGTGAACATAAGGAAATAGTGGTATGAAATTTGATCATAATCATGTCATTTTACCCCTATTTCTTTCAATTTTTAAGGCATGGACAACAATACAACAATGGCTTGAAATTTAACCAAAATCATGCCACTTTTACCCATAATTCTTTGATTTTTCAACCATGAACATAATGCATAATAGTGGACTATTTTAGCATTAAAATGTGTGTCATTCTCCCCCAATTTTTCGTTGTTTTTAAATATTAGAACTATAGCAATATAGGTCTGAATTTATATTTATTTTCATGATAATTCATCCCCAAATCACTCCTAAATTCTTCATCAAATCACCATGAAATCAGTATCTATTTCATGCATTAAATGCATGCAAAGTTCCCTCAAGTCTTCATATTCAAGCATGCACAAATACCTAAACTTTTATCTCAAAATTAAGAGATTGGAAACTATAATATTGGCCTGATTACTGGATTGGGTGTTTTCATGTCTATTCTTTGCTCGTTCTACCTACGAAGCAAGAAGGGGGAGGACCTTTGAAATGACTAGAACAACCTGATCTCTTTCCCTCGATCTTTTACTACATCCCTCGTTGCGATAAGTGAGAGCCATCGGTTCTTTCCTTACTGACTTTCAGACCTCCTTGGAGTCCTTTCCTTCTCATAGGGAGTAGTACTCATCCCTCTCCCTACTAGCAAGTCTATCCTACTTTGGATGTGGAAGCATTCAACATGCTTTATCTTTAATGCTTTTACTACTTCCCTCATTGTGATACCCCTTTAGACCTACTATATTAAGTAACAGTAAGTAGTAATAAGTAGTGGAAGCTTCCAACTATTAGTCGAACTTTATTAAATGATCTAGCACCTGTCACTAACTCTCATTTGACCAATGACTACGCCTCGGGGGTGAGAAGCACATAGAAAGGGCATACATGTATAAGAATTGAAAAGTACAAATAATAAAGTGTATAAATAATAAAATAAATAGGTCCTAAAAACAATATTTAGGAAATTTAAATTAGGGTTTTGTGTATAGTTTCTAAATATTTTTTATACAGTTTCTCTGCCTTATCTCCCCCACTTTATTCATTGTCAACCAAGTCATCATGATGATTGGGTCTCGTGGTTTAGGGTCACTCAACACCTATGATGTCTCATTTCTTTTTCTTTTCTTCCTTTATTCTTTTATTTTGGAATTATGTAAATTAAATATAGTATTTTATATAATATTTTGTACATATTACAAAGAGTTTATTTTGACAAATTAATGACACATACATGCATTTAACTAAGGATTTAAGGCCAAAATGAAAGAATAAAGGTGATAAAATAGAGATTCATCAATGGGGCATGAACGACGCAAAAGGAAGAGGGAGATTGTACTTATGGATCTCCAAAGTTTGGAGATCCAATGGCTTGGATTCGTGGCATGCAACAACAGTATGCGGTTGGTTGAAAATGAGGTCTCTAATAGTTGTTTGGACCTCAAATGGAGCAGTAGTTTGGCTCCAATTGGAGCAGCAGCTCCAGGCTGTGGCTGCTCTTGATTGTAAGAAGCAACCCATCAGCAGGGGAGGAGCAGCAGCTCTCGGATGCTTGTTGTAGGAACAGGAGATAGTTGCCGGCACTCAATTGTTGTAGGAGCAACAACTCCCAATTAGGGTTGCAATTCGAGCAGCTGATCTCTAGTCGCTGGCAGCAGCTGCACTTAAGAAAAAGGGAGTTGGAGGCTCCCTTCGATAGAGGAAAATTAAGGGAAAGTAAAAGGAGAAGAAATGAGAAAAAGGCGATGGAAAGTTGGGAGATATAAATAAGAGTGAGGATATGGAATTTTGTTGCCAACTGGAGTAGTTCTTGAAGCCAAGTGGAGGGAGAAAGGGGAGCCAAGTGGGCTAAGCTACCGACTGTTGTCTGTTGTACTGATATCAATTTAATTTTAAATTTTATTTTAAAACATGTTTCTCTCTCACTTATTTGAGATATCAAAATCATCTATATTTGTACCTCGAATTTCCAATTCAAATGCACAGTAGATTGTTTTGATCGTCTATTCATGATGATCAAACAATAAAAATTTCACACTTTTCTGATCCAAGATGGATACAAAAATAGACAAAATACGGTATTGATTTTTGATCAAAATATGTGATTTTAAATTATCAAGTAATCTCCAATTGACGAACAATCGACTTTGTTGTTTTTATTTCGTCTAGACGAATTTTCTAATAGCCTCGATTTGTTTTACAGTTCGGATTTCATGTCGAGCTTTTTCGGTGTTACACATTACGATACAATCGATTTGTAATGGATTAATATGAAACAAATTTTGATCTATGATCTATCGATTTAGATCATTGAACAACAATCAATAGTTTTATTGGATCAAAGAGATGATAATCATGATGAGTTTGAGTTCATTTGGATCCATATGTTACAAATATAAAACCTCGAAGGAAGTCTCATCCTCGAGACTCGGGTTAATGTCATTAGATGTTTTATATGAGTTCCATCTTGCCACAAAAACTTAAAGGGTTTTGAACCTATAAAATCTCAAAGGAAAAACAAGCCATATTCTTTCAATATATAATTAAATTGGCTTATTTGATGATTACCTTAGAAAAACTAAGGCTATCGTACCCGCATGTCAGCTTCAATCTCCCATGTTGCCTCTTCGACATCATGTCGATGCCATAATACATTGATTAAGGAATCTCTTTGATGCATCAGGTATGTGCACTAGCTTCTCTTGTATGTCAAGTCGGGCTCTACATCAAGATTTTCGTAGTTGATGACCTGTTGAGGTACTTCCTCAGGTTGGATATGTGGAAAACATCGTGTATAACTGATAGGTGTGGAGGAAGGGCGACTCGATTGGTTACCTTCCCTACACAGGCAATGATCTCAAAAGGCCCCACATATCGTGGCACCAACTTGCCACGAACACCAATTCTATGTACTCCATACATGGGAGATACTTGTAGAAACACCCAATCTCTTGACTGTATTTATATGAAAGTTGAATATTGATAAGTCAATTTGAAAATGGATGAAGAGAAGATGATTAGATTACTTGAAACTCCAAAACTTTTCTCCCATGATCTGCATAGCTCTTCTGACATCTCTATGTTGTTAGAAGCCTTTGCCTCAGAAGATCAACAACACTTTCAGTCTCCTCCAAGATATGTATGAAGTAAAGAGCATGATCACCTACCTCACGTCAACTGAGAGGTGAGAGGCATCTTCACCCGTATAAGGCTCTGAATGCTGCGATGGTGATAAGTGATGGTTGTTGTTATATGTGAACTCTACACTGGTAGTTGGTCCTTCCAGGACATTTTCCACTCCAGAGTGCATGCACGTAACAAGTCCTCGAGTGTCTGAATGGTGCGCTCGCTCTGTCTGTCAATTTGGATTAAGTTCAATTCTATGATCCAATTCACGTAAAATCTCCCATTTTTTTCATCGTGCAAAGCATGAATCTTATAACCTATTTATTTATCTAAATCAAGTTTTAATTCCACATAATTTCATATTCTTCCACATTTAAAACATAAATCTGGTACCTAAATCATAATCTGAACCAGAATCAATCCCTTCTCAAATTCTTAATCTTTCTATTTCGCAAAACAAGATTTTATATCCCAATTAGTGTTCTATAATTTGGATAAATATGATGTTATCCATGTAATATGGAATAATAATAAGTTTGAATGTGAACTTAATTGTTTGTTATTTATCCTCAATCTCTTGGCATTCAAATCCTAAAATCTATAGCATACATTTGTCCGAATTGAGTATTAAATCTATGCAATACACCACAAATTTTGATCTTTTAAAAATCCAATATCATGATTTATAATCTATTCTTAAATTCAAATAGAAAAATCACAATTTCATAACTTTTAGTGAGTGGAATCTTCGTGCAAAAATCTCCAATTCTTTCACAATTACGAGGCATCAACAACAACAATCCGTGGTGTGATGTTCGATCATAATCGTGTCATTTTCCTCCTAAAATATTTAAGGCAGGGACAATAGTACAACAATGGTCTGAAATTTAATCAAAATCATGCCACTTTATCTCCTAATTCTTTCATTTTTCAACCATGAACATAATGCATAATAATGGACCGTCCCCAATTTTCCGTCCTTTTAAAGTATGAGAACTGTAGCGGTATAGGTCTGAATTTATACATAATTTTCACGATAATTTAACCCCAAATCACTCCTAAATTCTTCATCAAATCATCAAATCACCAGTATGATTTCATGCACTGAATGCATACAAATTTCTCTCAAGTCCTCATATTCAAGCATACATAGATACTTAAACTTTTACCTCGAAATTAAGAGATCAGAAACTATGATATCGATCTGATTTCTGGATAAACTGCATGCAAACACCCAGATTTATTTCTTTAAATTTTAGAGATTAACAATCTAATCATGTGATTTTAAAGGTTGGATAAATGTGTCAAGAATGACAGCAAGAGGAAGAGGGAGATTGTACTTATGGATCTCCAAAGTTTGGAGATCAATTGGCTTGGATTCACGGCAAGGAGTAGCTTCTATAACAGTAATATGCAGTTGGCTGAAAACAAGGTCTCCAACAGCTGTTGGAACCTCAAATGGAGTAGCAGTTCGGCACCAACAGCTCATGGATGATTGTTGTAGCATCAAGAGATGGTTGCTGGCACTCAACATCTGTAAGAGCAGAAACTCCTAATTGGGGCTGCAATTTGAGCAATTGATCCATAGTTATTGGTAGTAGCTATAGGGAAGAAAAAGGGGACTGGATGCTCCCCTCGGTGGAGGATAACTAAGGGAAAGAAGAAGGATAAGAAATGAGAAAAAGAAGATGGAGACTTGGGAGATATAAATAAGAGGAGATTGGCTTTTGTTGCCAAGTGGAGTAGTTCTTGAAGCCAAGTGGATGGAGAAAGGGGGGCCAAGTGGGACGACCTGATGAAATTTGTATGTTATCGTGATATAAATAAGAAATTATTTTTTATTTACAACATTTTTCTCTCCCGCTTATTTAAGATATCAAAGTTACCAGTATTTGCACCTAGATTTTTTTATTAAGGTGCACAAATTGACCGTCTATTCATGATGATCAAACGATATAAATTTCATACTTTTTCTGATCCAAGATGGATACAAAATTATCAAACGTCCTCCAATCGACGAACGGTCGATTTTGTTGGTATTATATCACCGAGATGAACTTTCTGATGATCTCGGTTTGTTTTGGTGTTCGGGTTTTGCATTGAGGCTTTTTCTGATGGCATGCATTACGATGCAATCGATTTTTGATCAATTGATCCCAAACGAATTTAAATCTACGATCTATGGTTCGATTTAGATCATTAACATATATCGATAGTTTTATCATACCAAATTGATCATAATTGGGCTTGAGTTTGTATTTGGATCCGTATGTTACATAGTTAGATCACCCAAAGTGATTTATCCATTTCCTTCTCCAAGGAAAAGTTTGTGAAAATACCGCTTCCATCTAGTCCATGTATACTTCTGAGTAATAAGCATGTGAGATTCCTCATCATTAATGCATTTCACTTGAGAAAGTTCTTTGGTCTAACCTCCTCTTGCTTTGACCATCCTGAATATATCCTTATCACCCTCCTTGGAATCAAAAATATTGTGTAAAACCTCATGTATGAAGTAAAGAGCATGATCACCTACCTCACGTCAACTGAGAGGTGAGAGGCATCTTCACCCGTATAAGGCTTTGAATGCTGCGATGGCGATAAGTGATGGTTGTTGTTATATGTGAACTCTACAATGGTAGTTGGTCCTTCCAGGATATTTTCCACTCCAGAGTGCATGCACGTAAGAAGTCCTCAAGTGTCTGAATGGTGCGCTCGCTCTGTCTGTCAATTTGGATTAAGTTCAATTCTATGATCCAATTCACGTAAAATCTCCCATTTTTTTCATCGTACAAAGCATGAATCTTATAACCTACTTATTTATCTAAATCAAGTTTTAATTCCACATAATTTCATATTCTTATACATTTAAAACAAAAATCTGGTACCTAAATCTTAATCTGAACCAGAATCAATCCCTTCTCAAATTCTTAATCTTTCTATTTCGCAAAACAAGATTTTATATCCTAATTAGTGTTCTATAATTTGGATAAATATGATGTTATCCATGTAATATGGAATAATAATAAGTTTGAATGTGAACTTAATTGTGTGTTATTTATCCTCAATCTCTTGGCATTCAAATCCTAAAATCTATAACATACATTCCTCCGAATTGAGTATTAAATCTATGCAATACACCACAAATTTTGATCTTTTAAAAATCCAATATCATGATCTATAATCTATTCTTAAATTCAAATAGAAAAATCACAATTTCATAACTTTTAGTGAGTGGAATCTTCGTGCAAAAATCTCCAATTCTTTCACAATTACGAGGCATGAACAACAACAATTAGTGGTCTGATGTTCGATCATAATCGTGTCATTTTCCTCCTAAAATATTTAAGGCAGGGACAATAGTACAACAATGGTCTGAAATTTAATCAAAATCATGCCACTTTATCTCCAAATTCTTTCATTTTTCAACCATGAACATAATGCATAATAATGGACCGTCTTAGCATTAAAATGTTTGCCATTCTTCCCCAATTTTCCGTCCTTTTAAAGTGTGAGAACTGTAGCGATATAGGTCTGAATTTATACATAATTTTCACGATAATTTAACCCAAATCACTCCTAAATTCTTCATCAAATCAACAAATCACCAGTATGATTTCATGCACTAAATGCATACGAATTTCCCTCAAGTCCTCATATTCAAGCATGCATAGATACTTAAACTTTTACCTCGAAATTAAGAGATCAGAAACTATGATATCGATCTGATTTCTGGATAAACTGCACGCAAACACCCAGATTTATTTCTTTAAAATTTAGAGATTAACAATCTAATCATGTGATTTTAAAGGTGGATAAATGTGTCAAGAATGACAGCAAGAGGAAGAGGGAGATTGTACTTATGGATCTCCAAACTTTGGAGATCAAATGGCTTGGATTCACGGCAAGGAGTAGCTTCTATGACAGTAATATGCAGTTGGCTAAAAACGAGATCTCCAACAGCTGTTGGAACCTCAAATGGAGTAGCAGTTCGGCACCAACAGCTCATGGATGATTGCTGTAGCATCAAGAGATGGTTGCTGGCACTCAACATCTGTAAGAGCAGAAACTCCTAATTGAGGCTGCAATTTGAGCAATTGATCCATAGTTATTGGTAGTAGCTATAGGGAAGAAAAAGGGGGCTGGATGCTCCCCTCGGTGGAGGATAACTAAGGGAAAGAAGAAGGATAGGAAATGAGAAAAAGAAGATGGGGATTTGGGAGATATAAATAAGAGGAGATTGGCTTTTGTTGCCAAGTGGAGTAGTTCTTGAAGCCAAGTGGATGGAGAAAGGGGGGCCAAGTGGGCCGACCTGATGAAATTTGTATGCTATCGTGATATAAATAAGAAATTATTTTTTATTTACAACATTTTTCTCTCCCGCTTATTTAAGATATCAAAGTTACCAGTATTTGCACCTAGATTTTTTTATTAAGGTGCACAAATTGACCGTCTATTCATGATGATCAAACGATATAAATTTCATACTTTTTCTGATCCAAGATGGATACAAAATTATCAAACGTCTTCCAATCGACGAACGGTCGATTTTGTTGGTATTATATCACCGAGATGAACTTTCTGATGATCTCGGTTTGTTTTGGTGTCCGGGTTTTGCATTGTGGCTTTTTCTGATGGCATGCATTACGATGCAATCGATTTTTGATGAATTGATCCCAAACGAATTTAAATCTACGATCTATGGTTCGATTTAGATCATTAACATGGGTCGATAGTTTTATCACACAAATTGATCATAATTGGATTTGAGTTTGTATTTGGATCCGTATGTTACATAGTTAGATCACCCAAAGTGATTTATCCATTTCCTTCTCCAAGGAAAAGTTATGAAAATACCGCTTCCATCTAGTCCCTTTATACTTCCGAGTAATAAGCATGTGAGATTCCTCATCATTAATGCATTTCACTTGAGAAAGTTCTTTGGTCTAACCTCCTCTTGCTTTGACCATCCTGAATATATCCTTATCACCCTCCTTGGAATCGAAAATATTGTGTAAAACCTCATGTATGAAGTAAAGAGCATGATCACCTATCTCACGTCAACTGAGAGGTGAGAGGCATCTTCACCCGTATAAGGCTTTGAATGCTGCGATGGCGATAAGTGATGGTTGTTGTTATATGTGAACTCTACAATGGTAGTTGGTCCTTCCAGGACATTTTCCACTCCAGAGTGCATGCACGTAACAAGTCCTCAAGTGTCTGAATGGTGCGCTCGCTCTGTATGTCAATTTGGATTAAGTTCAGTTCTATGATCCAATTCACGTAGAATCTCCCATTTTTTTCATCGTACAAAGCATGAATCTTATAACCTACTTATTTATCTAAATCAAGTTTTAATTCCACATAATTTCATATTCTTCCACATTTAAAACATAAATCTGGTACCTAAATCTTAATCTGAACCAGAATCATTCCCTTCTCAAATTTTTAATTGTTCTATTTCGCAAAACAAGATTTTATATCCCAATTAGTGTTCTATAATTTGGATAAATATGATGTTATCCATGTAATATGGAATAATAATAAGTTTGAATGTGAACTTAATTGTATGTTATTTATCCTCAATCTCTTGGCATTCAAATCCTAAAATCTATAACATACATTCATCCGAATTGAGTATTAAATCTATGCAATTCACCACAAATTTTGATCTTTTAAATATCCAATATCATGATCTATAATCTATTCTTAAATTCAAATAGAAAAATCACAATTTCATAACTTTTAGTGAGTGGAATCTTCGTGCAAAAATCTCCAATTCTTTCACAATTACGAGGCATGAACAACAACAATCAGTGGTTTGATGTTCGATCATAATCGTGTCATTTTCCTCCTAAAATATTTAAGGCAGGGACAATATTACAACAATGGTCTGAAATTTAATCAAAATCATGCCACTTTATCTCCTAATTCTTATTTTTTAACCATGACCATAATGCATAATAATGGATCGTCTTAGCATTAAAATGTTTGCCATTCTTCCCCAATTTTCCGTCCTTTTTAAGTGTGAGAACTGTAGAGATATAGGTCTGAATTTATACATAATTTTCATGATAATTTAACCCCAAATCACTCCTAAATTCTTCATCAAAACATCAAATCACCAGTATGATTTCATGCACTAAATGCATACAAATTTCCCTCAAGTCCTCATATTCAAGCATTCATAGATACTTAAACTTTTACCTCGAAATTAAGAGATCAGAAACTATGATATCGATCTGATTTCTGGATAAACTGCATGCAAACACCCAGATTTATTTCTTTAAAATTTAGAGATTAACAATCTAATCATGTGATTTTAAAGGTTGGATAAATGTGTCAAGAATGACAGCAAGAGGAAGAGGGAGATTGTACTTATGGATCTCCAAAGTTTGGAGATCAAATGGCTTGGATTCACGGCAAGCAGTAGCTTCTATAACAGTAATATGCAGTTGGCTGAAAACGAGGTCTCCAACAGCTGTTGGAACCTCAAATGGAGCAGCAGTTCGACACCAACAGCTCATGGATGCTTGCTGTAGCATCAAGAGATGGTTGCTGGCACTCAACATCTGTAAGAGCAGAAACTCCAAATTGGGGCTGCAATTTGAGCAATTGATCCATAGTTATTGGTAGTAGCTATAGGGAAGAAAAAGGGGACTGGATGCTCCCCTCGGTGGAGGATAACTAAGGGAAAGAAGAAGGATAGGAAATGAGAAAAAGAAGATGGAGACTTGGGAGATATAAATAAGAGGAGATTGGCTTTTGTTGCCAAGTGGAGTAGTTCTTGAAGCCAAGTGGATGGAGAAAGGGGGCCAAGTGGGACGACCTGATGAAATTTGTATGCTATCGTGATATAAATAAGAAATTATTTTTTATTTACAACATTTTTCTCTCCCGCTTATTTAAGATATCAAAGTTACCAGTATTTGCACCTAGATTTTTTTTATTAAGGTGCACAAATTGACCGTCTATTCATGATGATCAAACGATATAAATTTCATACTTTTTCTGATCCAAGATGGATACAAAATTATCAAACGTCCTCCAATCGACGAACGGTCGATTTTGTTGGTATTATATCACCGAGATGAACTTTCTGATGATCTCGGTTTGTTTTGGTGTTCGGGTTTTGCATTGAGGCTTTTTCTGATGGCATGCATTACGATGCAATCGATTTTTGATCAATTGATCCCAAACGAATTTAAATCTACGATCTATGGTTCGATTTAGATCATTAACATATATCGATAGTTTTATCATACCAATTGATCATAATTGGGCTTGAGTTTGTATTTGGATCCGTATGTTACATAGTTAGATCACCCAAAGTGATTTATCCATTTCCTTCTCCAAGGAAAAGTTTGTGAAAATACCGCTTCCATCTAGTCCATGTATACTTCTGAGTAATAAGCATGTGAGATTCCTCATCATTAATGCATTTCACTTGAGAAAGTTCTTTGGTCTAACCTCCTCTTGCTTTGACCATCCTGAATATATCCTTATCACCCTCCTTGGAATCAAAAATATTGTGTAAAACCTCATGTATGAAGTAAAGAGCATGATCACCTACCTCACGTCAACTGAGAGGTGAGAGGCATCTTCACCCGTATAAGGCTTTGAATGCTGCGATGGCGATAAGTGATGGTTGTTGTTATATGTGAACTCTACAATGGTAGTTGGTCCTTCCAGGATATTTTCCACTCCAGAGTGCATGCACGTAAGAAGTCCTCAAGTGTCTGAATGGTGCGCTCGCTCTGTCTGTCAATTTGGATTAAGTTCAATTCTATGATCCAATTCACGTAAAATCTCCCATTTTTTTCATCGTACAAAGCATGAATCTTATAACCTACTTATTTATCTAAATCAAGTTTTAATTCCACATAATTTCATATTCTTATACATCTAAAACAAAAATCTGGTACCTAAATCTTAATCTGAACCAGAATCAATCCCTTCTCAAATTCTTAATCTTTCTATTTCGCAAAACAAGATTTTATATCCTAATTAGTGTTCTATAATTTGGATAAATATGATGTTATCCATGTAATATGGAATAATAATAAGTTTGAATGTGAACTTAATTGTGTGTTATTTATCCTCAATCTCTTGGCATTCAAATCCTAAAATCTATAACATACATTCCTCCGAATTGAGTATTAAATCTATGCAATACACCACAAATTTTGATCTTTTAAAAATCCAATATCATGATCTATAATCTATTCTTAAATTCAAATAGAAAAATCACAATTTCATAACTTTTAGTGAGTGGAATCTTCGTGCAAAAATCTCCAATTCTTTCACAATTACGAGGCATGAACAACAACAATTAGTGGTCTGATGTTCGATCATAATCGTGTCATTTTCCTCCTAAAATATTTAAGGCAGGGACAATAGTACAACAATGGTCTGAAATTTAATCAAAATCATGCCACTTTATCTCCAAATTCTTTCATTTTTCAACCATGAACATAATGCATAATAATGGACCGTCTTAGCATTAAAATGTTTGCCATTCTTCCCCAATTTTCCGTCCTTTTAAAGTGTGAGAACTGTAGCGATATAGGTCTGAATTTATACATAATTTTCACGATAATTTAACCCAAATCACTCCTAAATTCTTCATCAAATCAACAAATCACCAGTATGATTTCATGCACTAAATGCATACGAATTTCCCTCAAGTCCTCATATTCAAGCATGCATAGATACTTAAACTTTTACCTCGAAATTAAGAGATCAGAAACTATGATATCGATCTGATTTCTGGATAAACTGCACGCAAACACCCAGATTTATTTCTTTAAAATTTAGAGATTAACAATCTAATCATGTGATTTTAAAGGTGGATAAATGTGTCAAGAATGACAGCAAGAGGAAGAGGGAGATTGTACTTATGGATCTCCAAACTTTGGAGATCAAATGGCTTGGATTCACGGCAAGGAGTAGCTTCTATGACAGTAATATGCAGTTGGCTGAAAACGAGATCTCCAACAGCTGTTGGAACCTCAAATGGAGTAGCAGTTCGGCACCAACAGCTCATGGATGATTGTTGTAGCATCAAGAGATGGTTGCTGGCACTCAACATCTGTAAGAGCAGAAACTCCTAATTGAGGCTGCAATTTGAGCAATTGATCCATAGTTATTGGTAGTAGCTATAGGGAAGAAAAAGGGGGCTGGATGCTCCCCTCGGTGGAGGATAACTAAGGGAAAGAAGAAGGATAGGAAATGAGAAAAAGAAGATGGGGATTTGGGAGATATAAATAAGAGGAGATTGGCTTTTGTTGCCAAGTGGAGTAGTTCTTGAAGCCAAGTGGATGGAGAAAGGGGGGCCAAGTGGGCCGACCTGATGAAATTTGTATGCTATCGTGATATAAATAAGAAATTATTTTTTATTTACAACATTTTTCTCTCCCGCTTATTTAAGATATCAAAGTTACCAGTATTTGCACCTAGATTTTTTTATTAAGGTGCACAAATTGACCGTCTATTCATGATGATCAAACGATATAAATTTCATACTTTTTCTGATCCAAGATGGATACAAAATTATCAAACGTCTTCCAATCGACGAACGGTCGATTTTGTTGGTATTATATCACCGAGATGAACTTTCTGATGATCTCGGTTTGTTTTGGTGTCCGGGTTTTGCATTGTGGCTTTTTCTGATGGCATGCATTACGATGCAATCGATTTTTTATGAATTGATCCCAAACGAATTTAAATCTACGATCTATGGTTCGATTTAGATCATTAACATGGGTCGATAGTTTTATCACACCAAATTGATCATAATTGGATTTGAGTTTGTATTTGGATCCGTATGTTACATAGTTAGATCACCCAAAGTGATTTATCCATTTCCTTCTCCAAGGAAAAGTTTATGAAAATACCGCTTCCATCTAGTCCCTTTATACTTCCGAGTAATAAGCATGTGAGATTCCTCATCATTAATGCATTTCACTTGAGAAAGTTCTTTGGTCTAACCTCCTCTTGCTTTGACCATCCTGAATATATCCTTATCACCCTCCTTGGAATCGAAAATATTGTGTAAAACCTCATGTATGAAGTAAAGAGCATGATCACCTATCTCACGTCAACTGAGAGGTGAGAGGCATCTTCACCTGTATAAGGCTTTGAATGCTGCGATGGTGATAAGTGATGGTTGTTGTTATATGTGAACTCTACAATGGTAGTTGGTCCTTCCAGGACATTTTCCACTCCAGAGTGCATGCACGTAACAAGTCCTCAAGTGTCTGAATGGTGCGCTCGCTCTGTATGTCAATTTGGATTAAGTTCAATTCTATGATCCAATTCACGTAGAATCTCCCATTTTTTTCATCGTACAAAGCATGAATCTTATAACCTACTTATTTATCTAAATCAAGTTTTAATTACACATAATTTCATATTCTTCCACATTTAAAACATAAATCTGGTACCTAAATCTTAATCTGAACCAGAATCAATCCCTTCTCAAATTTTTAATCTTTCTATTTCGCAAAACAAGATTTTATATCCCAATTAGTGTTCTATAATTTGGATAAATATGATGTTATCCATGTAATATGGAATAATAATAAGTTTGAATGTGAACTTAATTGTATGTTATTTATCCTCAATCTCTTGGCATTCAAATCCTAAAATCTATAACATACATTCATCCGAATTGAGTATTAAATCTATGCAATTCACCACAAATTTTGATCTTTTAAATATCCAATATCATGATCTATAATCTATTCTTAAATTCAAATAGAAAAATCACAATTTCATAACTTTTAGTGAGTGGAATCTTCGTGCAAAAATCTCCAATTCTTTCACAATTACGAGGCATGAACAACAACAATCAGTGGTTTGATGTTCGATCATAATCGTGTCATTTTCCTCCTAAAATATTTAAGGCAGGGACAATATTACAACAATGGTCTGAAATTTAATCAAAATCATGCCACTTTATCTCCTAATTCTTATTTTTTAACCATGACCATAATGCATAATAATGGATCGTCTTAGCATTAAAATGTTTGCCATTCTTCCCCAATTTTCCGTCCTTTTTAAGTGTGAGAACTGTAGAGATATAGGTCTGAATTTATACATAATTTTCACGATAATTTAACCCCAAATCACTCCTAAATTCTTCATCAAAACATCAAATCACCAGTATGATTTCATGCACTAAATGCATACAAATTTCCCTCAAGTCCTCATATTCAAGCATTCATAGATACTTAAACTTTTACCTCGAAATTAAGAGATCAGAAACTATGATATCGATCTGATTTCTGGATAAACTGCATGCAAACACCCATATTTATTTCTTTAAAATTTAGAGATTAACAATCTAATCATGTGATTTTAAAGGTTGGATAAATGTGTCAAGAATGACAGCAAGAGGAAGAGGGAGATTGTACTTATGGATCTCCAAAGTTTGGAGATCAAATGGCTTGGATTCATGGCAAGCAGTAGCTTCTATAACAGTAATATGCAGTTGGCTGAAAACGAGGTCTCCAACAGCTGTTGGAACCTCAAATGGAGCAGCAGTTCGGCACCAACAACTCATGGATGCTTGCTGTAGCATCAAGAGATGGTTGCTGGCACTCAACATCTGTAAGAGTAGAAACTCCTAATTGGGGCTGCAATTTGAGCAATTGATCCATAGTTATTGGTAGTAGCTATAGGGAAGAAAAAGGGGGTTGGATGCTCCCCTCGGTGGAGGATAATTAAGGGAAAGAAGAAGGATAGGAAATGAGAAAAAGAAGATGGAGACTTGGGAGATATAAATAAGAGGAGGTTGGCTTTTGTTGCCAAGTGGAGTAGTTCTTGAAGCCAAGTGGATGGAGAAAGGGGGGCCAAGTGGGCCGACCTGATGAAATTTGTATGCTATCGTGATATAAATAAAAAATTATTTTTTATTTACAACATTTTTCTCTCCCCTTATTTAAGATATCAAAGTTACCAGTATTTGCACCTAGATTTTTTTATTAAGGTGCACAAGTTGACCGTCTATTCATGATGATCAAACGATATAAATTTCATACTTTTTCTGATCCAAGATGGATACAAAATTATCAAACGTCCTCCAATCAACGAACGGTCGATTTTGTTGGTATTATATCACCGAGATGAACTTTCTGATGATCTCGGTTTGTTTTGGTGTCCGGGTTTTGCATTGTGGCTTTTTTTGATGGCATGCATTACGATGCAATCGATTTTTGATCAATTGATCCCAAACAAATTTAAATCTACGATCTATGGTTCGATTTAGATCATTAACATCAATCGATAGTTTTATCATACCAAATTGATCATAATTGGGTTTGAGTTTGTATTTGGATCCGTATGTTACATAGTTAGATCACCCAAAGTGATTTATCCATTTCCTTCTCCAAGGAAAAGTTTATGAAAATACCGCTTCCATCTAGTCCATGTATACTTCTGAGTAATAAGCATGTAAGATTCCTCATCATTACTGCATCACTTGAGAAAGTTCTTTGGTCTAACCTCCTCTTGCTTTGACCATCCTGAATATATCCTTATCATCCTCCTTGGAATCGAAAATATTGTGTAAAACCTCATGTATGAAGTAAAGAGCATGATCACCTACCTCACGTCAACTGAGAGATGAGAGGCATCTTCACCCGTATAAGGCTTTGAATGCTGCGATGGCGATAAATTATGGTTGTTGTTATATGTGAACTCTATAATGGTAGTTGGTCCTTCCAGGACATTTTCCACTCCAGAGTGCATGCACGTAACAAGTCCTCAAGTGTCCGAATGGTGCGCTCGCTCTGTCTGTCAATTTGGATTAAGTTCAATTCTATGATCCAATTCACGTAAAATCTCCCATTTTTTTCATCGTACAAAGCATGAATCTTATAACCTACTTATTTATCTAAATCAAGTTTTAATTCCACATAATTTCATATTCTTATACATTTAAGACAAAAATCTGGTACCTAAATCTTAATCTGAACCAGAATCAATCCCTTCTCAAATTCTTAATCTTTCTATTTCGCAAAACAAGATTTTATATCCTAATTAGTGTTCTATAATTTGGATAAATATGATGTTATCCATGTAATATGGAATAATAATAAGTTTGAATGTGAACTTAATTGTGTGTTATTTATCCTCAATCTCTTGGCATTCAAATCCTAAAATCTATAACATACATTCGTCCGAATTGAGTATTAAATCTATGCAATACACCGCAAATTTTGATCTTTTAAAAATCCAATATCATGATCTATAATCTATTCTTAAATTCAAATAGAAAAATCACAATTTCATAACTTTTAGTGAGTGGAATCTTCGTGCAACAATCTCCAATTCTTTCACAATTACGAGGCATGAACAACAACAATCAGTGGTTTGATGTTCGATCATAATCGTGTCATTTTCCTCCTAAAATATTTAAGGCAAGGACAATATTACAACAATGGTCTGAAATTTAATCAAAATCATGCCACTTTATCTCCTAATTCTTATTTTTTAACCATGACCATAATGCATAATAATGGATCGCCTTCGCATTAAAATGTTTGCCATTCTTCCCCAATTTTCCGTCCTTTTAAAGTGTGAGAACTGTAGCAATATAGGTCTGAATTTATACATAATTTTCACGATAATTTAACCCCAAATCACTCCTAAATTCTTCATCAAATCACCAGTATGATTTCATGCACTAAATGCATACAAATTTCCCTCAAGTCCTCATATTCAAGCATGCATAGATACTTAAACTTTTACCTCGAAATTAAGAGATCAGAAACTATGATATCGATCTAATTTTTGGATAAACTGCATGCAAACGCCCAGATTTAATTCTTTAAAATTTAGAGATTAACAATCTAATCATGTGATTTTAAAGGTTGGATAAATGTGCCAAGATTGACAGCAAGAGGAAGAGGGAGATTGTACTTATGAATCTCCAAAGTTTGGAGATCAAATGGCTTGGATTCACGGCAAGCAGTAGCTTCTATAACAGTAATATGCAGTTGGCTGGAAATGAGGTATCCAACAGCTGTTGGAACCTCAAATGGAGTAGCAGTTCGGCACCAACAGCTCATGGATGCTTGCTGTAGCATCAAGAGATGGTTGCTGGCACTCAACATCTATAAGAGCAGAAACTCCTAATTGGGGCTGCAATTTGAGCAATTGATCCGTAGTTATTGGTAGTAGCTATAGGGAAGAAAAAGGGGGTTGGATGCTCCCCTCGGTGGAGGATAATTAAGGGAAAGAAGAAGGATAGGAAATGAGAAAAAGAAGATGGAGATTTGGGAGATATAAATAAGAGGAGATTGGCTTTTGTTGCCAAGTGGAGTAGTTCTTGAAGCCAAGTGGATGGAGAAAGGGGGGCCAAGTGGGCCGACCTGATGAAATTTGTATGCTACCGTGATATAAATAAAAAATTATTTTTTAATTACAACAATTTTCTCTCCCGCTTATTTAAGATATCAAAGTTACCAATATTTGCACCTAGAATTTTTTATTAAGGTGCACAAATATCTCATTTTGACCGTCTATTCATGATGATCAAACGATATAAATTTCATACTTTTTCTGATACAAGATGGATACACAATTATCAAACGTCCTCCAATCGACGAACGGTCGATTTTGTTGGTATTATATTACCGAGATGAACTTTCTGATGATCTCGGTTTGTTTTGGTGTCCGGGTTTTGCATTGTGGCTTTTTCTGATGGCATGCATTACGATGCAATCGATTTTTGATCAACTGATTCCAAACGAATTTTAATCTACGATCTATGATTCAATTTAGATCATTAACATCGATCGATTGTTTTATCAGACCAAATTGATCATAATTGGGTTTGAGTTTGTATTTGGATCCGTATGTTACACAGTTAGATCACCCAAAGTGATTTATCCATTTCCTTATCCAAGGAAAAGTTTATGAAAATATCGCTTCCATCTAGTCCATGTATACTTCTGAGTAATAAGCATGTGAGATTCCTCATCATTAATGCATTTCACTTGAGAAAGTTCTTTGGTCTAACCTCCTCTTGCTTTGACCATCCTGAATATATCCTTATCACCCTCCTTGGAATCAAAAATATTGTGTAAAACCTCATAAGCTTTTGACTTCGCTTCGCTTACAACCTTCTTTGTGATAGTTTCCAATATTCTATATTTAGACATAGCTTTAAAGCATGTTTTTTATTTTAAGCTTCTCTTCGCCCTTCCACTCCCCCATCAAACCTCCTTTTGGCTCAGAGCTCCTCCTTTCAACTCACCTAACATCTCTTTGGTTGCCCTTCATATACAAGATGCCACTGACTCCCACATCTCCTTTGCACTTCTATTGGAATTTCAGGATAAATCTTCGAAAACCTTCTCCCTGAAGCTTAATTGCTTCAATTGAAGATTCCACCATCTAGTTCTGGAGATCTTGGAAACCCATCCTCTATTTCCCTACCTTTTACTTGTACATCCATGAAAGGCATCGTTAGTAGTGAACGCCCCAACAATATGTGTGTGTGTGTGTGTGTGTTTGCCTAAATCCATGGTGAAAAGATACGAAGTGCTTTGAGACAAATTCCTAAATAGTGTTCTTTAAAAGAGAACTATTTAGGAAGTTATCTCTCTTGCGCTGGCTATCGGCTACCTAACGTGCAACCATCCTCAATTTACCGGTGCTTGGGACCGACCACGGTTGAGTTAATAAAAGTACAAAAAGGAGATAATATATTTAATACCCTGAATAATTTATATAAGTTTAAAACATAATAAGTTAATTTAAAAATACAAGATATAAAAACTATAAACCTTCGAAAATACCGATACCATGTAAAATTTAATACTTATTTTTAATTGAATTTTTAAAACAATAAAAATATAAAAATGTTAAATCTTTATAAAAATCTAAAAACCAATGCTTGATATTTTAAATTAAAACATAAAAAGAATAAATTATACTAAATTGATTGTAAATTTATCGAAAATAAAATAAATAAAATATAAAATTAACATAAGTATAAAATATCTAGCTGTCATCTCCTCGAGTTCGATATGTGTATACTTTATAATTTACATACCTTGTAACTAATAAGCTTGGAGTTGTTTGATGATATGAAGTATATGGATATGTCTATAAAAAGGTCAAAAGTCGCCTTCCGTGGAGCGACATGTGAGGTGACATGGAGAGGACTAAATTGTAAATAAAAAATGATGAGGGTTTAAGGGAAAATATCCTAAAGTTATTACTTTGCATGTGGAATTTTAAATCCTAAAAATAAAATACAAAAAGGCGGGTGCGTGTGTTTGTGATAAACGTGAAATCCACCTCTTTAAAAATCAATATCTATTATGATGTTCTGCAGAAAACGATTTGTCAAAAACCACAATCTTTGAATCTCGTGGAATATTTTTACTTAGCAAGATACCAAGGTCGAACACAGAGACATGAGCCTCCTCGTCTATTTATCGAAAATCATCTATTAAAATTTAGAGACTATATTCTCAGGTCCATGTCTTCATAATGCAGGTATGCAAATGCACAGACACACAATATGATGATGTAGATGAAATGAGCAGCATAGAATGAATGTGACAAAATGCAAAAAGAATGCACAAGAAATAAAGCATGCATTTTTTATTTGATTTTATGTGATCAAAACAAGGTACCATGCAATAATATGCAAGCGGATACAATATGTACAAAACTGCCCCTCAATTAATCAGACTCTTAAGCAATCAAATAAAGGTTGATTTCAGAGACAAAATGATGTATTAAAGAGAATTAATGGCATTAAAATCAAATAACAGATGATGCAATAAGGAAGGGGTCACTGTCTTGTAATGTGTCAAAATAGAGAATAAAACAAGCAACAAAATGAAACTAAAGTCAACAAATTCGGAGTACGTATGCTCAAGATACGAGCATTTAGTGCAAGGGCATAATTGTAAGAAAAATATGCAAATAAAATATAACTATTGCAATTAGATCCTTGGAGGGCCAACATGTAATAAACAATAAGCGGAGGGACCTCCCTACAATCGTGCTTCACGCACGGGGACCTTGTTGCAATTATTGGAAGCCAACGGGTGGTGTGTGTAAATAGCCTAGGCGCAACACGCGAGGCATGCGTGCCGGGGCTTCTCTATCATTTCTATAAGATGGTAGAGGTTGAAAACAAATTGACCAAGCAAGCACATGCAGGATACGCGGGCATAAGCTCAGTCACAGGCCCAACCCTTGTAGGATACTTGTCGCCTTGAGGTGCTTCAGGCGAGGCACAGAACCTTGAGCCGTGTGGTCCGGGGTGAGGTGTGGAGAATCAACTGGGTCATCCAATCCGAAGATTGAATAGTACATATACATTCTAGCTTCTCCCCTTTCTATCGGAGAAGGTTGTGCTCCGGTGATCACCCACGAGCTCTGTCGGGGCCAAGCTGCCCAGTTGGAGATTGGATCACCACCGCAAGGTGACCATGACAATCATTGGAGCTCTAACAAGCGGTGGAAGGTTTCGGACCCTCGAGGTGAAGGAAGGTGGCCGACGAAGATGTTCTTGAACGGAGAAGGGATGCACGCTATGGCCAATTGAAGGAGATGGACCTGCATACCTTAGTAGATAGCCGAGGCGTGCATGAGGTGCGTGTTGCAAGGGAGAAACGAGGTGAAGCGGGAGCCTAGTCGGGAGGACAAGCGGAAGCTCAGTCGGTTCCTCCGCCATGCATTCTGTCCAACACATTTTGTCTCTTGGGGACATAGTATATGAATCTTCCTTCTTTCCATCATATCTACAATCTCCATCGATTTGCTAGCCAAAGTACTAATATTACAACTACATATCCACAACTTCCATTGTTGTCTCTTTTGGACTAACTTCTTTACTCACATGCATCCATAATGCGAGAGCCCTTGCAAATTTTGGATTGCGACAGAACTAGCTTGTTTACTAGCATGTGTTCCTCATGCAATCAAAATTTTGAATTACAACCGTCACATGGGCAACGATGTTGTGGTCCTTTCAAACTTCTCAATGCATTGGACGATGCAACTCGTCGCTAGTAGTGAACGCCCCAACGATATCTAAATGTTTTCTTAAATCCATGCTGAAAAGATCTGAAATATATTAAGACAAATTCCTAAATAGTGTTCTTTAAAAGAGCATTGATTAGGAATTTATCTCTCTTTGCGCTGTATATCAGCTACCTAACATGTAACCCTCCTCAATTTACCTGGGCTAGGGACCGACCACATCAGAGTTAATAAAATTACAAAAAGGAGATAATATATTCAATACGTTAAATAATTTATACAAGTTTAAACCATAATAATTTAATTTAAAAATATAAGATGTAAAAAACTATAAACCTCTGAAAATACCATTATCATGTAAAAATTAATACTTATTTTAAATTTATTTTCTAAACATAAAAAATATAAAATGTTAAATCCTTGCAAAAAAACTAAAAACCAATATATAATAATTTAAATTATGAACATAAAAGTAATAAATTATATTAAAAAGGTTGTAAAATTATCAAAAAGAAAGTAAACAAAGTATACAAAAGAAAATAGCGCAAGTATAAAATATTTAGCAGTCGTCTCCCTAAGTTCAATATGTGTATACTTTACAATTTATATACCTTATAAATAATAAATTAGAGTTTTTTAATGATATAAAGTATAGGGATATGTCCACAAAAAGCTCAAAAGTTGCCTTACGTGTAGCGACATGTGAGGTGACTTGGAGATGACTAAAATGTAAATAACAAAAATGGCGAGGGTCTATGGGCAGAATATCCTAAATTTATTACATTGCATATGGATATTTTAATCCTAAAAATAAAAAAGAATAAAGAGGGCGTGTGTGTGATGAATGCAAAAAATCTACCTCTTTAAAAAATGATATTTGTAGTATAGGAGGCGGAAAATGGTTCATCAAAACCCACAATCTTTGAATGTTGTGGAATACTTTTACTTAACAAGACTAAGGGTCGAACACAGGGATACGAGCCTCCTCATCTATTTATTGAAAATTATTGATTAAAATTGAGCGACACTATTCTCAGGTCAGGTCTTCATAAATCATAATGCAAGTATGCAGATGCACAAACACACAATGTCATGATGTAGATGAAATGAGCAACAAAGAATGAATGCGGCAAAACGTAAATAGAATGCACAATAAATGAAGCATGCATTTGTGATCAAAATGAGGTACCATGCAAGCGGATACAAGATGTACAAAAATACCCCTAAATTAATCACTCTAAAGCAATCAAATAAAGGTTGATTTCAGAGACAAATGATGTATTAGAGGGATATAATGACATTAAAATCAAAGAGCGTATGATGCAATAAAACTGGAAGTGGTCAATATCTTGCAAAGTGTCAAAATAGGGAATAAATGATGCCATTAGATAGAGAACAAAAAGAGAAACAAATGAAACTGAAGTCAACTAAATCGGAGTTCGTATGTTCAACATATGATCATTATAGTGCAAGGGCATAAATGGTAGAAAAAACATGTAAATAAAAAGATAACTATTGCAATGAGGTCCTTGGAGGGCGAAGACGTAATGAAAAGTAATCAAAGGGACCTCCCTATAATTTTCCTTCATGCGTGGGGACCTTGTTGCAGTTATGTGAAGCCGATGAGTGGTCTGTGTAAATAGCCTAGGCATGACACGTGAGGTACATACGCCATGGATTATCTATCATTTCTAGAAGACGGAAAAGGTTGAACGCAAATTGACCAAGCAAGCACGAGCAGGATACGCGGGCAGAGGCTTGGTCATAGGCTTGACCGTTGTAGGACGCTTGTCACCTCGAGGTGCTTCAGGAGAGGCACAATACCATTGAGCCGTGTGGTCTGGGGCGAGGTTTGGAGAATCATCTGGGTAATCCAATCCGAAGATTGGACAATACATATACCTTATAGCTTCGCCCCCGTTTATCGGAGAAGTTCGTGCTCCGGTGACCACAAAATGAGTTCCACTAGGGTCTAATTGCCCAGCTAAAGATTGGATCTCCACCGCAGGGTGACCATGATAGTCATCGGAGCTCTAACAAGCGGTGGAAGGTTTCGAACCCTCAAGGCGAAGGAAGGTGGTCGGCGAAGATGATCTTGAATGGAGAAGGGACGCACGCTCTGGCCATTGAAGGAGATGGACCTGCATACCTTGGTAGATAACCGAGGCGTGCATGAGATGTGTGCGATGGAGAAACAAGGTAAAATGGGAGCCTAGTACGGAGGAGAAGCGGAAGATCAATGGGTTCCTTCGTCATCCAACCCATTTTCTCTCTTGGGGAGATGGTATCCGAATCATCCTTCTTTCCAACATGTCTACAAACTCCATCGATTTGCCATCCAAAGTACCAGTATTCCAACTACCTATCCGCAACTTTCATTGCTACCTCTTTTGGACTAACTTCTTTACTCAGATGCGCCCATCAAGCGAGAACCCATGCACATTTTGGACTGCATCGGGGCAGAGATGCGACATAATAACTTGTTTACTCGCAAATGTTCCTCAAGCAAGAACATTTACAAAAATTTGAACTGTATTCGTCATCTGAGCAACGATGTTGTGGTCCTTTCCAACTTCTCCTTGCATTCGGACGATGCAACGCGTCGTTAGTACTGAATGCCCGAACGGTATCTAAATGTTTTCTTAAATCCACGTTGAAAATATCTGAAATGTTTTGAGACAAATTCCTAAATATCGTTCTTTAAAAGAGCACTATTTAGGAATTTATCTCTCTTGTGCTGGATATCAGTTACCTAATGTGTAACCCTTCTCAATTTACCCGGATTTGAGACTGACCACGACTGAGTTAATAAAAGTACAAAAAGGAGATAATATATTTAATACCTTAAATAATTTATACAAGTTTAAACCATAATAATTTAATTTTAAATTATAAAATGTAAAAAACTACAAACCTATGAGAATACCATTATTATGTAAATTTTAATAGTTATTTTAAATTTAATTTTTAAAACGCTAAAAATATAAAATGTTAAAGCTTTATAAAAAATAAAAACTAATATATAATATTTTAAATTACAAACATAAAAGGAATAAAATTATATTAAAAAGATTGTAAAATTATCAAAAAGAAAACAAATAAAAGTATAAAAAAGAAAATAATGCAAGTACAAAATATTTAGCAGTCGTCTCCCTGAGTTTGATATGTGTATACTTTACGATTTACATACATTACAACTAATAAATTACAGTTGTTTAATGATATAAAGTATATGGATATGCCCACAAGAAGCTCAAAAGTCGCTTTACGTGTAGCGACATGTGAGGTGACCTAGAGAGGACTAAAATGTAAATAACAAGAATGATAAGGACTAAGGGCAAAATATCCTAAAATCATTACATTACATATGGAAATTTTAATCATAAAAATAAAATACAAAAAGGAGGAAGTGGTGTGATGAATGCAAAATCCACCTCTTTAAAAAATGATATTTGCAGTATATGAGGCGGAAAATGATCCATAAAAAACCGCAATCTTTGAATGTTGTGGAATATTTTTACTTAGCAAGATACTTATGTCGAATACAAGGACACGAGCCTCCTCTTCTATTTATTGAAAATTATCGAGTTAAATTGAGCGATAGTATTCTCAGGTCAAATCTTCATAATGCAAGTATGCATATGCACAGACACACAACTTGATGATGCGGATGAAATGAGCAACAAAGAATGAACGTGGCAAAATGAAAACAGAATGCACAAGAAATGAAGCATGCATTTTTTATTTGACTTTATGTGATCAAAATGAGGTACCATGCAACGATATGCAAGCGGGTACAAGATGTACAAAAATACCCAAAAAATAATCATTCTTAAGCAATCAAATAAAGATTGATTTCAAAGATAAATAATGTACTAGAGGGATTTAATGGCATTAAAATCAATGAGCAGTTGAAGCAATAAAATTGGAAGTGCTCAATATCTTGCAAAGTATCAAAATAGAGAATAAATGATGCCATTAGATCGAGAATAAAAAGTGCAACAAAATGAAAACTGAAGTCAACTAAATCGGAGTTCCTATGCTCTACATATGATCATTATAGTGCAAAGGCATAAATGTAAGAAAAATATGTAAATAAAAGATAACTATTGTAATGAGGTCCTTGGAGGGTGAAGATGTAATGAACAATAATCGGAGGGACCTCCCTATAATTTTCCTTCACACGTGGGGACCTTGTTGCAGTTATTGGAAGTCGACATGCGATATGTGTAAATAGCCATGCGTGATGCGTGAGGCACGTACGCATGGGCTTCTCTATCATTTGTAAAAGACTGCAGGGGTTGAACGCAATTTGACCAAGCAAGCACGTGCGAGATACACGGGCGGAGGCTCGATCATAGGCTCGACCATTGGAGGATGCATGGCGCTTCGAGGTGCTTCAGGCAAGGCACGGAACTGCCGAGACGTGTGGTCTAGGGCGAGGTATGGAGAATCATTTGGGTCATCCAATCAGAAGATTGGATAATACATATACCTTCTAGCTTCTTCCCTTTCTATCGGAGAAGGTTGTGCTCTGATGTTCACCCACGACCTCTGTCGGGGCCTAGCTGCGCAGATGAAGATTGGATCACCACCGCAAGGCGACCATGACAACCATTGGAGTTCTGACAAGCGATGGAAGGTTTCAGACCCTCGAGGCGAAGGAAGGTGGATGACGAAGATGTTCTTGAACGGAGAAGGGATGCATGCTCTGGCCATTGAAGGAGATGGATCTGCATACATTAGTAGATAACCGAGGCGTGCATGAGGTGTGTTCGAGGGAGAAACGAGGTGAAGTGGGATTCTAGTCGGGAGGAGAAGCGGAAGCTCAGTGGGTTCCTCTACCGTGCATTCTGTCGAACCCATTTTGTCTCTTGGGGACATATTATACGAATTTTTCTTCTTTCCATCGTATCTACGGTCTCCATCGATTTGCAAGTTATAGTATCAACTTCCGTTGCTACCTCTTTTGGACTAACTTCTTTACATAAATGCGTCCATCATGCAAGAACCCTTGCAAATTTTGCACTGCATTCGGGCAGAGATGCGATAGAACTAGCTTGTTTACTCGCAAGTGTTCCTCATGCAACAACAATTGCAAATTTTTGAACTATATCCGTCATCTGGGCAACGATGTTGTGGTCCTTTCCAACTTCTCGTTGCATTCGGACGATGCAACGCGTCGCTAGTGGTGAACGCCCCAACGGTACATAAATATTTCCTAAATCCATGTTGAAAAGATCCGATTTTTTTGAGACAATTCTTAAATAGTGTTCTTTAAAAGAGAACTGTTTAGGAATTTGTCTCTCTTGCATTGGATATCGGCTACCTAACATGTAACCTTCCTCAATTTACCCGGGCTTGAGACCGACCCCGACTGAGTTAATAAAAGTACAAAAAGGAGATAATATATTTAATACCTTAAATAATTTATATAAGTCTAAACCATAATAATTTAATTTTAAAAATATAAGATGTAAAAAAATCCAACCCTTTAAAAACACCACCATTGTGTAAAATCTAAATTTAATTATCAAAACATTAAAAATATAAAATGTAAAAGCTTCAGAAAAAATAAAAACCAATATATAATATTTTAGATTACAAACACAAAAGAAATAAATTATACTAAAAAGGTTGTAAAATTATCAAAAAGAAAATAAATAAAAGTATAAAAAAGAAATCAAATACACATTAAAAAGGAAAAATTTAATGTGTATTTAAGTACATTATTCTACCCTATCTCCCGCTACTCTGTTCTTGATCGACCTAATCAATGTTTAACTAGGTCTCGGGTTTTAGAGTTAGTCAGTATCTCAAATACCTCATTTATTTTTCTTTTCTTTTTTCTGCATTCATTTATTTTTTATTTAAATATAGATATTGATACACTATTTATATGGTAATGTTAGAATGTTGATTCATGCAAGTTAGTGATATTTACATATATTTTACCATGTATTTAAAGGAAGAGTAGGAGAACAAAGGTGAATGAATGGCTATTCATTATGAAGCTTCACACATTTTTTGTTTTAGCCATGGAGATGAAAACAACTCTACATTGCTTGTTTTGATTCCGTTCGCCATTTATTTTGGTAAATAGATGCATGTTTACCATAAAGTATGCAGCTATTCAGTAACCAGTAGAACTTCATCCACAACGACTATTTATATGGGCGAAACATCGTGTCATTAATCATTATCAACATTTTTAATCAGATGTCTCATTTATTTCACGAACAAAGGACGTATTCTAAGTATTGATAACTTACTTATTTCGATTTCCATTTTCAATATCTATAAATCAGCTCAACCTCAACGCTTTGTTTGATAGGTGCGAGACAAGGCATACTGATAAGAGATATGCGTGATATAAGTGTGCATTTGTAAGCATTGTTGTTTTTAGAACATGAATGATATCTATTTCCAATATGTATCGGTCAAGAATCAACATTAACAATGATACATTCAATATGATTGATATATTCAATATAAGGGGTATAGAGGGTCAATATGCATGATTTAAGTGTGTATTTGTAAGTTATTTACTGTTGTAATGACATGGAAGACCTTACTTTACGAAAATGGTCGAAAAAACATTTTTTGAGTTATTTTCGATATTTCCACCGAAATGATCAAAATCTCTAAAGAAAGTTTCGATTTTGAGTGAGATTGAAATGAAATAAAAATCGAGATTTCGAAACTTTTGACGACGAGAAGATATAATTGTTACGTTACATCAACGAAAAATGAGTAGGGAGGGTGGGGGTGGTTTGCAAATGATGATTTGCTGGACGGTAACAATTTTTAGTCCATCAAGGTGGGTGCCTAACCTGCCTTCTGCCAAGCAACTAAGCAAGTAAGGTATCGACTTTCCTGAGCTCCGTGAAAAAGGGTGAGGGAAAAAGAAAACCCTAGCAGGCTAAGGCGCCTTGAGCGGGAGGGAACTCGGACGACGATGGCAGACAACAATGGCAGAGGCAGCGAGGAGGAGGAGGAGCCCGTCGTGCGCGAGGAGGAGGAGGCGCCGTCCTCGCTGATGGCGGATCTGACGCGCAAGCTCCAGGAGTCGCTGGCCCTGGGGAAGCAGCAGCACCTCCAGCAGCAGCACCGCTTCTGGGAGACCCAACCCGTGGGTCAGTTCAGAGACCTCGGCGACAGCTCCCTCCCCGAGGGCTCCATCGAGCCCCCCACCCCCGTCTCCGCCGTCCGCTCGCAGCCCTACAACCTCCCCCCCGCCTTCGAGTGGACCACCTGCGACCTCGACGACGAGAGGGTCCTCTCCGAGGTCTACTCCCTCCTCTCCAACAACTACGTGGAGGACGACGAGAACATGTTCCGCTTCAACTACTCCCGCGACTTCCTCCGCTGGGCCCTCCGCCCCCCTTCCTTCTTCCCCTCCTGGCACATCGGCGTCCGCGCCAAGTCCTCCGGCAAGCTTGTCGCCTTCATCACCGGCGTCCCCGCCCGCATCCGCGTCCGCCACTCCGTCCTCCCCATGGCCGAGGTCAACTTCCTCTGCGTCCACAAGAAGCTCCGCTCCAAGCGCCTCGCCCCCGTCATGATCAAGGAGGTCACCCGGAGGGTCCATCTCGAGGATATCTGGCATGCCGCCTACACCGCCGGCGTCGTGCTTCCCACCCCCATCACCACCTGCCAGTACTGGCACCGCTCCCTCAATCCCAAGAAGCTCATCGACGTCGGCTTCTCCCGCCTCACTCCCAGGATGACCATGAGCAGGACCGTCAAACTCTACAAGCTCCCGGACAAGACCACCACCCCGGGGTTTCGCAAGATGGAGCTGCGTGACGTCCCCACTGTCACGCGTCTCCTCAGTGACTACCTTTTCCAGTTTGCGGTTGCCCCACATTTCAATGAGGACGACGTAGAGCACTTGCTCCTGCCCAAGGAGGATGTGGTGGATAGCTTCGTGGTCGAGAACCCCCAAACGCACGAGATCACAGATTTCTGCAGCTTCTACACCCTTCCTTCCACCATCCTTTCCAACCCGAATTACTCGACTCTCAAGGCTGCTTATTCTTTCTACAATGTTGCAATCAAGACGCCGCTTATACAGCTTATGAATGATGCGCTCATCGTCGCAAAGCAGAAGGATTATGATGTATTTAATGCATTGGATGTTATGCACAATGAAAGCTTTCTCAAGGAGCTCAAGTTTGGCCCTGGAGATGGGCATCTCCACTACTATCTATACAATTATAGGCTCAAGAATTCGCTGAGAACCCAAGAACTTGGCCTCGTACTTCTGTAGCTGTAGCATCTGGAAATTCTAGTTGCCAGCGCAAGTATCGGGTTTGTACAGTTTATCTTTTTCCCCTACGTTTTTTTTCTTGATAGATTTCTTGATCTTGTATTAGCTCAAATTTTGTTGTTTCCCTTCTTTCTTGTCGCGGAGTCTCTTTCTCTGTGGATGGGGTCCAGTGGGGACGTCCAGGACCACAAACAACTGACAGCCTTTGGCAGATCTCGTTCATGTTCTAATCTTCTAAATATGTTCATGCCTCATCACTTTTCTTTTAAAGAGATCGATGTTAGTTTGTGTGGGTTTTGGGGAGGGTTGAGGCATGAAATATACGTTTTTACATAATCAACAATTTAAGATATCCGTGCAGAGCATCCACTGGTTTTGATAGTGCAGCAGAGATCAACCACAGTTCCTTAAGTAAATATATTTTTTATAGAGATAGAAATGCACAAAGTGTTAGGGAAATAATAGCCTGCTTTATTCAGAGGCCCAAGGGTTCTCTTATATAGGAGAAGAACGTATGTGGTAAATTACAAAAAGAGGTACAAAGAAATAAGAAAATATAACATTACTAAAAATAGTTAATATCCCAACACTCCCCCTCAAGCTGGAGCGTAGATATCAATAAGACTTAGCTTGGAACAACATCTCTGATAATATCCTCTCCCTAGAGCCTTTGTAAATACATCTGCTGTCTGGTCTCCCGAGCTGACATGCGTAGTAGTGATGATACTCTTTTATATCATGTCACAAGTGTAGTGACAATCTACTTCTATGTGCTTTGTCCTCTCATGAAAGGTCGGATTGTTTGCAATGAAGAGAGCGGCTTGATTATCACATTGGAGGTGCATGGGAAGATGTACTTCTACAGTCATATCAGTAAGAACGTATCTGACTGACGCAGATAGAAAAAGTGCAACAGTAGAGAAAAATAATTTTAGTGGAAGAAATTTAGAGAGGGACGGGAGAAGGAGAAAACGCGTCGGTTACACGAGGTTTTGGGATGAGAATCGTGAAGACCACGTTGAGAGAGAAAATACAAGAGAGAGATAAAGAGAGATAATGAGATAAAATCAATTTTCATTTAATCCTAACTATTCTAAAATAATAGACCATCATCCCTTTATATAGGAGGGATGGGATTACAAAAATAGAAACCAAAATTCAAATTCAAAACTAATTATCCTAACTGACTCTAACCAACTAACTAATTGATTTGAAATAAATTCAAATCTCTAATCGACTCTAACTAACTAAATTGAGATCACACGAGATCTCTTTATTTAAATAAAAATGCGACAATCGTAAATAAAATTAACGGATAAAAATATCAAGCCCTATATTTTAATTTTGTGCTGCATCAATTCTCCTCCGCTTGAAAAATTCGTCTCCTGACGAATTGCTTGATCTTCGATGTTTGACGATTTGATGTCAACTTCCTTGTTAGCCTCTTGGAAGAATAGATGTGGAGCAAACGGTGGAACCCAGATGGCTTTGGCGTGGTGGTTGGAATCGGCAACCTCATGTTGGAAGAACATATGTGGCGCAAAGGGCGGCGTCTCCACGAGCTTTGTCTCCTTATTGTGGTGATCGAAAAACTGATGAAGCATGAACATCATAGCCTTCGGAGAACCCATAACCAATGTGTGGCACAAACCTAGGATGAGAGGAGATGTGGACAAGGAACTAACCTATAGAGTCCTTATATAGATGAATCCCATACTCCTATTCCTATTTGGAGAAGGTAGCAGTCTTAATACTTTTTTCCCTGCACCTTTCTTCAAGTGTTCTTGCTCCCAGGGGTTGCAGTGCAAATTTTTCCCCCTTTGACTAAAACAAGGCCTTCAACATTCCTCCCAACTTTAACCTTTATATAAAAGGTTTTAGAAGGAGGGATACCTCTGTAATTTTCCCAGCAATATTCCCAATCCCTAAATTTATGGGATTGAACCTCTCGGGGAGATAATCCAGGAGACCCGCACGGGACTCTTTCTTCTCTCCGTTTTGAATGACACCAAACCCTAGGAGTAGAACTCCCATCGTGCGATTGGCGTGGGATCGCGCAAGCACCGAGGCTAAAGGAACGACATCAGCGAATTGGAAAGGAGGACCTCTGGCGTCGTCAATGGTGGATCGGTGATGTGCGGGCGGCGACGATGTTTCCGGAGTACTGCTGGCCACATGAATTCACACCTCAACGCAGGGGTCTCGTGACCGAGAGACGGGGCTGGCGGCAACCACCCCTGATGTGCGCTTGGTGTCGGGGAGGGGTTGCTGGAGGAGCGCATGATGGCGGGGTTGGTGCGTCTGTCCGAAGAGGTGCCGCGCGGGCGCCGCATGGGGCTGGGCGTTGACGGTGGCTGCGTCGGTTGCGTGTGAGGCAGCGCACAGGTTGGTTATGGGTTGTGCACGAGTCGTGGCCTTGGATCGCTTGTTGGTTGGCCGAGATGCCTCTTCGATGCTGGATGGTGGCGTAGTGCGGGGCCAACGAGGGTGCAGACCATGTAGGATGGGGACCCGCTTGGACAACAGAATTAAACACGGGTAGATTGATGAGATTGTGGTCTTCTTCGTAGAGACTTTCGTCGAAAACATGATCCGAATCTTCGTTTTTGTATTTTTTTAATTCCTGGACAGCAACATCGATTGCAAAAAAATCGAGATTTTTGTATTCTTCTTCCATAGGACCTTCGTCGAAGATGGGCCTATGATCCTCCTTTTCTTCCTGCACAATAGTTGTATCAAATAAACCTTCATTGAGACTGAACATACCTTCATTTTCTAGGTCGGAATCAGATTGAACAACATGTATAGGGTTTTGATTTTTGCCGTTCATGAGCGATTCTTCCTCGATTTGCGCGTCTAACCATGCTTGCACCTTGATGCATGATATAAGTCGCTGCTGGAACTTCTTTGAACGTGAATGTGAGTGCGCACCATGAGATAGACGACTGAGATCAAATTTCAAACGCCAATATGCAACAGGATCGTCGAATCGTAGGAACGATTCGGTTTCCATGCTCTGATACCACTTGACGCAGATAGGAAAAATGCAACGGTAGAGAAAAATAATTTTAGTGGAAGAAATTTAGAGAGGGGCGGGAGAAGGAGAAAACGCGTCGGTTACACGGGGTTTTGGGATGAGAATCGTGAAGACCACGTTGGGAGAGAAAATAACAAGAGAGAGATAAAGAGGGATAATGAGATAAACTCAATTTTCATTTAATTCGAACTGTTCTAAAACAATAGACCATCATCCCTTTATATAGGAGAGATGAGATTACAAAAATAGAAATCAAAATTCAAATTCAAAACTAAATATCCTAATTGACTCTAACCAACTAACTAATTGATTTGAAATAAATTCAAATCTCTAATCGACTCTAACTAACTAAATTGAGATCACACACGATCTCTTTATTTAAATAAAAATGCGACTATCGTAAATAAAATTAACGGATAAAAATATCAAGCCCTATATTTTAATTTTGTGCTGCATCACTGACCCACATCATCTCTGTACCATGGTTTCAGATTTTGCGAAATTTCGGCGAAGTTTTGATGAAATTTCGGTTTCGACAAAGCACTGAAATCTCAAGTGAAATGGCGATATGGAGGCATTTTTCGGTCATTTCTTCATAAATGATGGTCGATATGGGCGAAATGTCGTCGAAATTTCGACAAAATTTTGTATCGACAGGGTATCGATATGATATCCGAAATCAATATTTAAACCCTTGTTCTGTACTGGCTTGTGCCATGGCCTTGTATTTCGATTCAGCACTCGACCTGGCAAGCACAGTCTGCTTCTTACTTTTCCATGAAACAAGATAATTCCCTATGAACACAACAAAACCAGATGTAGACTTTCTATCCTTTGGATACCCAACATAATCTGCATCTGCGCATGCTGTAACTGAGAGAGATATGCCTCTGCTGAAAAGAAGTCCAGTACCAAGTGAAGCCTTCAGGTATGTCAGAATCATATAGAGTGCATCCATATGTGCCTGTCTGGGGTGCTCCATAAACTGACTCACTTCACTTACGGCAAATGATATGTCAGGCCTGGTAATAGTTACATATAGTAGCTTGCCAACAAGTTCTTTGACTCTGTACCTCCTCTTGTCGACATCCTCAGTATCATTATCATAGAACTTCATGCTTGGGTCTAGCGAAATAGTGGCAGGTCTGCAATCTGCCATGCATGTCTCTAACAGAAGATCTATAACATACTTCCTCTGGGTCATCACAAGACCTCGTTGGTTTCTGGCAAACTCTAGTCCAAGGATGTAACGTATTTGTCCAAGGTCCTTGGTCATAAATTGCTGACCTAGGAAGTCTTTAGTATTTTGAATGCCCTGATCGTCATCCCCTATAATAATAATATCATCAACATAAACAAGAATGAATGTAGTACCTCTCTGGGTCTTATGTACGAACAAGGAGTGATCAACAGTTGATCTCACAAACCCCTGTTGCCGTATCAAGTCTGAGAGCTTTTGAAACCATGCTCTTGGACTCTGCTTGAGGTCATAGATAGTCTTGTGTAACTTGCAAACCTTCTGACACTCCCCCTCAGTATTTTGAATGCCCTGCTCGTCATACCCTATAATAATAATATCATCAACATAAACAAGAATGAATGTAGTACCTCTCTGGGTCTTATGTACGAACAAGGAGTGATCAACAGTTGATCTCACAAACCCCTGTTGCCCTATCAAGTCTGAGAGCTTTTGAAACCATGCTCTTGGACTCTGCTTGAGGTCATAGATAGTCTTGTGTAACTTGCAAACCTTCTGACACTCCCCCTCAGTAGTAAACCCAGGTAGCTGCTGCATGTAGACCTCCTCCTGTAGATCACCATAGAGGAATGCATTCTTCACATAAAGCTGATAAAGGGGCTAATCTCGTGTCACAGAAACATCGAGGAGAATACGTAGAGTAGAATGTCTGGCAACTGGAGAGAAAGTATCTTGATAGTCTATCCCATATATCTGGGTGAACCCTCGTGCCACAAGTCTCACCTTATAGCGATCCACGCTTCCATCCGCACTGTATTTTACAGTGAACACCCATTTGCATCCCGCAACCGATGTGTCAACATGAGCAGAAACAGGACTACACGTACCACGTGACTGTAGTGCAACCATCTCCTCCATAACTAACATCTACATCATGTATAAAAGGCTGACAGTACATATAATATCCCAAACATGTGCTGAAAAGAAAGGAAACATTTACATTATAACTGAACAAAAGCTGAGATAGAAGTGACAAAAGAAACCATACCATCTAGTATAAACCCGATCACCGAATCATCAACCTGCTACTGTGTTGCCTGCCAAAACATGCAAGGAATAAGATGCGTCAGCGATCGCTGTTACTTCCTAAAAACTTACTAAAATAAATAGGCATTTAAAGTGGTTGCAAAAGAAACAAGTAGAAAGGTATAAACATTTAAAATTTTCACAACTATTTGAAAAATTTTCAACTACTTATTATGAAAGGATTTTTTCAATCTTCTTTGAGGAAATGTCTCGAGGTTTTCCCATTACATCCCGTATATCTTATTATTGCATAGTAGCTAATGACATATGTATAATTTCTCCATTTGCCTTATAGTCTTATATATATACTCATTATATATACTCATTCATGTAATAGTTGATGACTCATATGTGTGCGTGTATATATATGTATAACTATTCATCTTTTGTCATTTAGAGATCTTAATTATGGATTTTTATAATGAGGAAGATTTAGGTTTTGAACTGACCCTTGATCTTATTTAAATTCTTAAGTTTAGTGGATAGTCCGTGGTCTTGGTCGGTGTGTAACCTCACACTATGACTCTAAGGCGTGAAAAGTGCCTTAGGGTTAGGGTGCTTCCGTAGGTATGCGACGGGGTATTATGCATCCTAAGTTCCCAACACGTCCACTAACTTCATTGTAAATAACTCTACCCAACACATCTTATAATTTATTTCATCTTTTAACCAAGATCCAATGTGTTTCTTTCGGAGTTCAAATATAACTTCTTCAATTTCAATTGTAATTGATTCAGATGCGATCCTAGATAACTCAAATGTAGCATCACCAAGCCTGTTGGCGGAATGTAACCAAAACTCAAGCGGTGAGGTAGTCTCCTAAGGAGACTCTTTCGTCTCGCCCTCTAATTGGAAGTGTAATCCAATAGTGGGAAATGTTTACTCTAAAACTACGCCCCAGAGACGGGTGGGAGAGACTCTCAGGAAAAGTCGCTCTAAACGGGCTCGGCCGGTAACCGGCAAACGAGCTCGTGCCGTAAATTTAAAAACTGAGGATCCCCTGCATGGGTATCCTAAACAGACGGTCAGCAGAGTTCGTCAAAAGTCAGGATCCCAACGAGGCGTAAAAACATTGGGAGCTCGCGTAAAAACCGTGATAAGATTGGGATCCTAGACCCACACACTTGACGGTCGCTACCCTAATTGGGCTTCCTATTCTCCCGCCCAGTTGAGGGTCACCGCGCCCTCGCACAGTCAAGTGTAAAGTTCATCATGATTGGTACCACTAATATTGGTTAATCATCACTGATTCTCACTATTTTCCCTTTATCATTGATTCCCAACCAATTTCACGTGATCACTAATTCCCAATAATAGTTTTAATTATTATTTTTGCACATATATTCATATACGATCAATATCATTAGATGGTTAAGGTCTTGTAGGAGAGGTTGAGGAAGGGACTATACTGAAGTTTGTTAAAATCTAATTTGTTTGACAGCATGAGAATTTATATATTAATATATAAATACATATATATGTATTTTGCTCCTAATTAGATGTTGACTTATTCAATAACTTAATCCAGTCACCATTATCTTTTCTAAATATAATACTTGCGCATGATGAGTATTGTTTATACTCAAAACAGAAATTTGAATTGTTTTTAGTTAGATTTGTTAATATTATTATTATTATTTACAATTACTAATATTAATCAACCTCTTTAATTGATAAATAATAACTTTTCCTTATCAACTTCTTCCGTCAATACCTTCCTCTTAGAATTTAAACTTGTGCAGAATCAGTAATGATATTTGAGATTTATGCAAGGAACACCTCAGACAAACAATGACTAAACTTCAATTCCAACTGTAATCGAATTTTACATCAGTCCATTCAGTGCAAATTTACCATTATTGAAAGATGTATATAAAAAAATACAACATAACATTAGGGTTATATTCAGTTTTCTCTATTATACGTATATTTTTTTATAAACACACATATATAGTTTCCAGTAGATATTTCTTTTAAGACATAGATATCTTCCGGGTTATGCTAACATCTTACTATTTCTCCTGAATAAGAAAATTTTTATGGAAATAACGTATCCCTCATCCATATCACCCCCAAGGCTTCTCCGAGTTCATGTAATTTACCTCATTTTTTTTGCATGAAAAATCAAATCTTCATTTTTACACATAAATATTTCCTTTGAAGTTAGTTCTTGGAAACCAAAAATCAGATCTTCATTTTTAGATCTTCATTTTTACACGTAATTATTTTTTTTTGAAGTTAGTTCTGGAACTCAGAAATATCCAATCTTTATAATTGGATTAAATGATGAGATGACTAAAACTGTATATACCAATTTCATGTAATTCACATGCTAGCCTTCAATTCTGTTATAAACAAAGAATTACTAGCAGTATCATCTTTAATGAAATGGATTATAACATGAATACTAACAGATAATGACCATAGCAATTATAAGAGCAGAAAAAAATAATGACAACATCCATAACAGCTAGTGGAGAAAGATTGGACAATTGGATCTTAGACTGCATGTAAGGCAGCAAGAAATAGGTCTCTAGATGTACCTTAGATATCCAGAAATGAAGGAAAATGGTTTGAATCAAGGCTGCCAAAGAGGATCTCCAGGATCAAGCCACTTCAGATGCTTGTCAGCAGCAGGTTTGTTGGGAACAACCGTGGTCCAACTGCTTGAATGTGGTCAAGCGTAGCAGCAACTCCAATTCTATTTTCAGAAATTGAGGAGGTAGGGGCTCTTCGTTGGAATTAGAAGGGCTTCATGGCTTAGGCATTTGGGGCTTGGGGTATAAATAAGGGGAAGAAGGTCCTTAAGGTTTGCCAAATGTTAGGAGGTAGAAATCACGTGGAGAGGGATTTAGAAAGGCAAATGGAGACAAAAAAATCAGCTGCTGTTGTACAGTACAACTGGAATTTCTATTTTTTTACTTATTTAAGATATCAAAGTCGGCCGTATACGCATCTCGCATTTCCGATTTCGATGCAAAATATCTCGATTTGATCGTCTTTGAGAGATATCAATATGAGCATAATATTTATATATTTTAGATCGGGTTTGGATCCCAAACTTTTTGAGATACGATTTTGGTTTGGGTTTAAATTTTGTGAATTTAAAATACCAAACGATCTTTGATTGACGAACGATCGATTTCATTGATCTTGTTTCGTTGAATCACTTTTAGGTGATTTTGGTTTGCTTTTACGGTTTCTGAATTTACATCGTGACTTTTTTGGGTACGCATTACGATGCGATCGATTTTTGGTCGATTTCGCCTGAATGACTTTTGATTTGCGATCATTTGATCGATTTAAGTTATTTAATATTGTCCGATAACTTTATTGGGTTAATTGGACCCTAATTGGGCCGGGTTTGAGTTTGTACGGATCCAGATATTACATATAATCCCACAACAAATTGCTTAAAATCTGGTGAAAGTCGCTCCAGATACACATGACTTGCGAGGGGGTATCCTACACATGAAAGTTTGCCTTTCCGTAAGGCAATAGTCTACCCTAGATCACTCTCATGTGGTGGTTCTGGCTCATCTTGTATATCTACATGCTTATCCTGTGATTGACCTTGTATATCATGCACACCGCTAGTAGTATCAGTCACAACCAAATTCTCAGAATTTACTTGAGGCGTGCTGCGTGGTGGTGAATGCATTTTGGAGCATGTATGACATGCTGAGGTACATGTATAGGTGGAGTAGAAGAACAACCGCATCCTCCGACTCAAATAGACCTAGTCTGTCACTTGCAGGAGAGTAGTATATGACGGACTCAAAGAAGGTAACATCGACATTGACATAGTATGTTCTTTTTGCATGATCAAAGCACCGATATCCCTTTTGGGTGTGAGAGTACCCAACAAACATACATTTGAGGGGCGAGCTTGTCACGGCCATGATGCAAGAGATGGACAAATTCCACACTACCAAATACTCGTGGAGTAAGAGAGAAAATGTCATTCTCTGGAAAAACAAGGGAGAACTGTGCCTTTTCATCAAAAATGGTAGAGGGCATCCAATTTATAAGATAACATGCTGTCATCACATCATCACTCCAGAATGAATGAGGAGCCCAATTCTATACGAGGAGAGTCCTGGGGATATCCAGAAGGTGATCGTGTTTGCTTTCAACAATACCGTTCGAGAAGTATAGGGACATGAAGTCTGATGGATAATGCCATGCAAACTGAAAAATGAGATAGTTGTGTAGTACAATAAAATTTTGAATCAATGTACTAGCCTCAGACTTATGCGTTAACATAAATACTCAAGACAGTCTGGAAAAATCATCCACACAATCCAAATAGTACATGTATCCCAGATGATCAGGTACACTTGGACACCACATATCCAGATGAAATAACTCAAAACAACTCTGAGTACTATGACATTGACAATTTGAAAAGCTGGATTGCTGATGCTTTCCAAGTTGACATGATTGACACTGGAAATTGGACTTGGTAGATATGCTATGGATGAGGCGACAAATCTTCTGCATCGGTTGATGTTCGATTCTGAGATGCCACTTGTAGGAGAATCGACTTTGCAGAAAGAGAGGTTGCACCAATGTAAGAAGACAAGGTCAACCTGTACAACCCTTCATGTTTAGGTCACATCTAATCACCTTGCCCTTGAGTTTATCATGAAAAAGGGAACTTGGGTCGAATATAGCACGATAATGTAAATCTTTTGTAATCTGACCGATATAGAGTAAATTCATGGAGAAGACATGTGCATGAAGAACGTTCTGTAGATGTATGGAGGGAGTCAAATGAACCTCTCCCTGTCCATTAATAGGAGAATGTGTCCTGTAAAGAATCACCACTGATCTACCTGGTTGTGCCTGACTATAAGTACCAAAATGCAAGCGATCTCCACATAGATGATGTGGCGCTTCATAGTTCAGAGTCCATTACCCATTCTAAAGGATCTGGTCTAGAGCAACCTGTAAATGCATGAATAATACATGAAGTTCTAATAGAGGCAGAAGCTGCAATATTTGATGCATTGGTACCAGAAGATCCGACGATTGGTGGCATGATCTCTCTCAGACGGGTAATGAAGTCATCATAATGATGATCGGCGAGATCAGGAGCAGTTTGTACATGCTTAGCAGCAAGAGCCAATGGTGGGAAGTCGTGCTTGGAGTAGCATGTGTCCTCTGAGTGGCCTGATCGGTGACAGTGAACGTGGCTTGTGTAGACTACCTCTGCCACTTGTGCCTCATCCTCTGAGCAGAGATGAACCACCTCTATCACATGAAGCTGCTATAACTGACGATGTTTGAGAAGACATGGCAGAGGGGATACTCAATCGACGTAACCTGCGGTACGCTTCCTCCATGGGAGGTATGATAGCGTCGATGAGAAGCTGAGAACGAGCCGAATCATATTCTGGGTTAAGGGTAGCAAGAAACATTCCTGTCATGACAGAATCCGTATAGTCTTTATGCTGCTATGTTGAGGTCGGGAGGGCTATGTAGTTATGGAGTCACTCAAACATACCCCTCAAAGATGTGTGTAGGGCGTGAAGAGGACGATCACCCTGTTTGATCGTGAAGATGTCATGTTGGAGTTGCAGTATCTTTGACTCATTCCTCGCATGAGAGTATGTTCCTGCGAGGATACCCCACATCGCCTTTGCTATGGGCTGACTCAGGATATCGATGGCTATCTTAACAAAGACAACACCAGATAGCCACACCTTGACATATGCATCATCTGCCTCCCATGATGTGTTGGTCCCAGTCTTGTTCACCGACTCATCTTGTTTCATATATGCTCCTTTCCAAGACTTTGTATTAGATTCATGAACTACATCGCCTGCAACTCGTAGTTTATGCTGTCCATCTTGACAATAGGTGATAAACCCTTGAAGACACCTGAAGATGATGTATCAACTTTGCTTTCTGGCACCATGGGCAAATAACTGGTACTTTAAACAGATTGTGAAGCATCTACACGGACCTGAAAAGGGGTGGTTGAGGGCGTAAACTCATACCACAACCAACCCTAATCAAATGTCAATGCGGAGAGATCAAAACATACTGAAATCAGGCCAAAACCACGAAGTCATGCCAGAGAACTAAGTATGGGGCACCAACGAACAACTGCGTGTCGCGCCGATGTAGTAGGAGAATCTCCACATGCTGCTGGGCTGTGCTTGAAGCTGCTAGAACTGCGTCGGGTAACGTTGAATGGTACATGAACATGGGTTGCGCCTACCGACGGTTGGGCAGTGCCCTGGGGCACGACCTGGCTGCACTGGGCTGCGCTTGCCGTAGTTGCGCGGTGTTGGACCCTGCAGGGCCTGCTGCAACGTTGAGCTGCTGTGAGGAGTATTGGAGGCGATGCGGCTATGAAATAGGGTTGGGAGGTGGACTAGGTGGTCCTCAAGTCTCCAGTCTAGGACCGCTGCTCTCATATCTTCTGAAAGAGAATACTTCGTTGTTTATTCATATAGCCCAAGGGTTCTCTTGTGTAGAAGAGAGAAACCCTAATGGCTAAATTACATACCAAAGACAGAGAAATAAATAAACTGCAAAAGAGTAGCATATCATAAAACTCTCAACAAGATTTAGTTGGTTTACATTTTTTGTTAGTTTATTTTATATAATTTTAATCTTTATATATTTCTGGTTGGAGATCGAGAAAGCTTACCCGTTGATGTATCAAATATCCATATGTATATCCAAGGTTCAATAAAGCTGTATGGGTATGCATTCAGACATGTTACCGGATAGTGATTAAACTGTATACGGGGATTGCTCTGCCGCTGTCGGCCTCTGGAACGGCAACCTAGGGCTTCTAGTTGTCCCTACCGTTCATCTCGCGGACTCCATCATCCTAGGGGTCCCTGTTCGACGGTTTTGAGGTATGATCCAATGTTCGAAATTTCGATTTCGATATCGTTTCGGTAAGGTCCAATACCGAAATTTCGCCGAAATTTCGGGAAATTTCGACGATTTCGGTGGAAACGTCGAAAAAGGCTAAAAAACCCGATTTTTTTCCAATTTTATTGAAAATTTCGATATTCCAAGTTATTAGAACAGTAAATAACATACAAATACACATTTATTTCACACAAATTGGTCATCTATACCCTATATATAGACATATCGGTCATATCGGCCATATCGGTCATATCGGTGGACATATTGTTGGAACCCAAGCAACATGTCTCGATCGATATGGGGTCGAAATGACCCATATTTTATCCATATCATTGCAATTGAGGATCTCCACCCCTCTATTACAACCTATCTCGACCGAAATCTCATAAGACAGTTAATATATAAAAGTTGAAACCATGGTTGTAAGTTGTAACATTGTTAATACATAATTAACAAGAGTAATAGTCTAGTCTTACAAATACAATACAACTTACAACAAGTTAAAATTATTAAGAACATGCATATTTCTGATAAATGCAATAAAAGAGAGTAAAGATTAAAATATAGTACCTGCCCTGGTGACATGTTTTGGTCAGAACCAGGAGTTTCGTGGTGGATCTGAATGCCCCCCCCTTCCTTGCTGTCTCTCATAGCGCATCGCAGATTCTATAAACTCGCAGTAGTTCTCCCATGTCATGTACGAGTACATGGCCTTGTAATCCATGACATACTGCCTGTACTGGTGGTCATCGATGCCTATGAGCATCCCGAGTCGAGGATAAGCAGCACTGGATCCGGTATCACGAGTGGCACGACGAGGCTGCTGCGAACTACTGCCCTGAGATCCTCGGGACGACGACGACGGAGTAGGAGAAGATCTCTGCGGAGGAGGAGGAGGAACTGCCGTGTAGTAGTCAGGAAAGAAACCGTAGCTGTCACCCCCAAAGAAACTGCCCTGGCTCTGCTCAGGTTGGCTACTTTGGTAGTTGTCTCCGCTACTGTATCCCCCATATCCACTGTAACCATATGAATATGCTGGTGGTGCGTACTGAGGAGGAGGAGGAGGAGGTCCTGGAGGAGGAGCTTGAAAGTATTCCGGGAAGACGCCAAATGATCTCTCATCGTGCGACGATCCATATCCGCCTAAAGGACTTTGTGCTCCTCCGCGATATGGGCTGTCGATATCCATGAAGCTCAAAGAACCTACAGATGATGTCAAATCTTCCATGTAGCTGTCGGTTGGACGCTGGCCTCGACCGTACTCGTAATCCGTAGGCCCTGGACTCGGACTTGGAACAAATTGTCCGTGTGTGTTCCGTTGTCTCTCCATATACTCACGTCCTGCTTGTAGGCCTTCCTCAAGTCTGGTAGCTTGTGGCCCACGACCACTCCCTCCTGACCCACCTGAGTTTGACTCTCCACCACCACCAGGTCCAGCACGACCAACATCGTCTTCATCATCATCTCCACTGTCATCCTTTGATTGTGACTTGGATTTGGAGCTACTGGAGAGAATTTCATCAACAACTGCATCAATCTCGCCCTCCAACCCTCCAACAGGGTCTGTAATCCGCCCGGATCTGGCCAAAAAGTCACCAACGTCTGCTCCCATTTGTTGGCTGATGTTCTCATTCGGTCTTCCACCTGGCTGATCGAGAACTGGCGCACCATTGGAATCCATCCACCTCTGGAGAACGTCCTCATCAGCATCGTCATCGTGCATTTTGAAAATGTATGCAAGGTCAATAGGGTCCATATAGTCATCTTTGTCATGTCCCTCTGTTGCATGCTTCAATTTCAGCCTCAAGTTGTAATGCACGAAGACAAGGTCATTGAGCTTCTTTTCTCCCAACCTGTTCCTTCTCTTCGAATGTATCAAATTGAACGTGCTCCAGTTCCTCTCACAACCGCCAGCAGATGCGGTTTGAGACAACACTTTCACTGCCACACTTCGAAGGTTGGGAGCTTCCATCCCGTATAACATCCACCATTCGGCTGCAAAAAAAGGAAAAGACAGAAATCATAAGTACAAATAAATGTACACAAAATCAACACAAGTAATGGGTTTATTTGCCTCCGTCCCTACCAGGAAGAGTATTGCCACGACCGTTGACCGCAGTAATCCGACCAAAGGAACCCAATGCATCTCGGTAATACTTAACCTTCACAACGCACAAATAGGTTCAACCCAAATATCTTGTGACTCAAAAGTCAAAATATAGGTAGAAATTGAGGATATTAGTACCTCATTCATGCACATGCTCTGCAACTTCTCGTCCTTGACGAGCTTCTCCACCACAATCTGTACGGTTGAGAGAAGGTCACCATTTGTACCAAGTCCATTCTTGTAGTGGTACTTAGGATTGAAGTAATAAACTGCACAGAAATTCACGAACAAGCTCATTTATGATGTCCAACTATAAAAATTTAAATGATTGAAAAAAAACCTTTTTTACATAATACATACCGGCCTTGTGAATAGGATGCGAGAGCATCTTAGACCAACGCTCGTCTATGATGTCCAACCATGCTTTTGATCCCTTCCCAACCGCTTCTCGGACCTTCTCTCTCATGCAGCGCATTGCCTCGTAGATGACTCCCATGGTGGGCTTCTTGTCGCCATCCACGATCCGCAATGCAGATACCACTGGATCCATGATCCTCGTGACCCGAGTCACGTCATCCCAAAAGGAGATATCATTGATCAATATCTCCACCTTCCGTCCTCCTTCAGTCCGAGCTTCAGGTATCTCGAACCACTCACCCTGGCAACACATGGTTTTCAAACCCGTCTTATGTTGCTTGAGGCTTTGCAACGCTATAAAATTGGTTGCAAAGCGTGTGATGCCAGGCCTCACCAACTCCTCATTGCACATCCGCCTCATTAGTGCCAACACTTTGCTGTGGTTGTATATGAATGTGGTGATCATTCGTGCTTTCTCCACCACCCTTGAGACGAGCTTCCTCTTGCTGAAATCCTTAAGGATCAAGTCAATGCAATGCGCAGCACACGGTGTCCAGAAAATTCCGTAGCTGCTGGACTTCATAATTGTTTCACCAGCCTTCTTGAAGTTGCTGCCGTTATCTGTCACAATTTGCACAATGTGCTCTTTCCCAACCTCCTTTATAACGTCCTTCATCAACTTCAGAAGGTACCTGTGGTCCTTCACATGCTCAGATGCATCAACAGATTTCAAGAAAATTGTCTTCCCATCGCAGTAAACAAGGAAGTTGATGATCTGCTTCCTTGTGTAGCTCGTCCACCCATCGCACATCAATGTCACGCCATACTCTGGCCATCTCCTCCTCAACTCGGCGATGTACTCATTCATCTCCTCTTTCTCCATCCCAAGATATTTGTTCATGATCTCGTAGGATGTAGGAGCCTTCACTCCCATTCCCGCTGCAACGATCTCATCAACGGCATGCTGCAGGAATGGCCCGCTTGCAATGTTGGCAGGAATGCTCTCCCCAAAGAAGAGCTTGCTGATGGCTTTTCCTACCCTTTCTCGTGCATTGGTGAACATTCCCTTCACTGTTTTCTGCCTAGGATCCTTGCTTGCCTTGTATTGCATGGATCCGCTCCTCGTTAAGAAGGGCTCAATTCCCTTCCCCTTGTGTTTCTTAGTGGGTGGTGGTACTGGTGCGCCTCCAGAACCACTCCCACTCCCACCTGCACCATAGAAGCCGCCCCATGCACCACCGAGTTCTCTCCTCTCGAACTCGCTCCTCAATGATTCTTGTGTAGCCCTTCTGTATGCCCTCCTCTCTGATGCAGTCTGAATGTCGGCGGGGTACACAAAATCATCGTCATCTGAATCAGAAAGGACGTTGAATTCTTTCTCGAACATGAACTCCTTCATTTGTTCTTCCCTTCTTACTCTCTCCGTCTCCTTTTCCTTCTTTCCGTCCAAGCTCGCCTTGACCTTGTCCCTCACATCTTTGGGACAACGCGTGCACTTGGCAACATTCTTGTTGTTGCCAACAAGATGTTGCTTCATCCTTGTGATCCCGCCTCCTCCCAACTTCTTCCCACAGAAATTGCATTGCGACTTCGCCTTATTTCCATCAGGAGCGGACGCATACCTCCACCCAATGTCCCCACTGAATTCTTCCCTCTGATCATCAGAACTGTCAGATCCAGAATCGGAAGCAGAATGTGCCATGGTGAATATCCAAATGAAGAACCGGAACCGAAACCAGAATGTTGCAGAATGTGCCATGTATGAACGTCGAAATCTGCGAGGAAAATCAAGAACAAACATTAAGTTGGCATTACAATGCAACTACTTATGAATATGCAAATTATTTTATTTTTTAATTTCGGAATTATTATATATTTCATTTTTCCAACACCTACTTTTCTTATTTACAGAAAAAAACCTTGGATCTATACATTAGGATCTTAGATCTACAAATTAGGGGACCAATTTCATGAAAGACTACATTATTGACACAAAATATGAACAAAAACGTAAATATTTAACAAATCATTTTCGGATTTTCTATATTTTTAATTTTTTATTAATCCAAAACAATTTCCAGACTATGATTTATACTTCCAAAACACAAGATCCGAATATATAACACCACAACTCATTATCGTTCCACGTTAAACTTCAAAACCCCCAATTTCTTCTAACATAGATCCAAGAAAATAATCTCCAACAATGTTTTAGTTCATGTTAACTTCAGATCTGTGATACAATGATCATAGTTAGCACTATTGTGCAAAAAAAACACAAAAGCCCCAAATTTCTACTCCAAATTTATACCTATTTTGGGGGAAATCTCTCAAATTAAACACCATGCCTAGCTATATCAACAACCATTTAGTGAAAACCCTAAAAAAATTACTGAATTTGAAGAAGATTTATCATAAATTGGCTTACCTCAAGGGATGAAGGTCTTGGAGGAAGAAGAGAAGAGCCACTGCCCGAAGTCGGTCGAAATGGGGACATTTCGACCGATATTTCGCTATATTTCGAAAGTGCCCGGATTTTTCTATTCAAAGATTCCTAATGTCGGGCGAGATATCGAGATGGACCGAGATATCGGCGATATCTCGCGATATTTCGACCGAAACCGGGGATCTCGATATACAGTATGATTTCGATACCCGATACCCATCGAAACCGAAATTTCGTCGAAATTTCGCGATATTTCAGTCCATGGTATGATCCTTGGGTTTCTAGGGTTGATATAGTCATCTAAAATCATCCTATTTACCTAGAGAGACCTCAAACGAATGGAAGAGGTTGTTATATGAGTCTACACCCACAACCGTCTTTCTATGTGATTGTGTACACACGGTCAATCTTGTCTACAACCACAGTCTTTATCATTGTTGTCATCATATCAGACAACAGAGTTGATTCCAAAGACGAGGTCTCGTCCCTGGGTGCCTTTAAAGGTCCAACGTCCATTGTCAAGATAGATTGGATAAATTATGATCTTTGGGCCATGCAGTTTATGAGCCTAATGCAATGTATCGTCAAGAAGTACATTTGCACACAAGATGAACCTAGCGACAAAATTGGGATTAATGTTTCATGGGAGGCAGGCGATGCCTATGCGCGCGTATGACTATCTGGGATTGTGGTAATGAATATAGCAAATAATATTCTGAGTCAGCCTACTGTAAAGGCTATGTGGGACATTCTCGTCGCCACATATTCCCTGACGAAAAATGAATCAAAGATACAATAACTCTAGCTTGATATCTTCACTTCGAAGAAGATTGGACGTCCTGTACATACACTTTACACCTCTCTAAGGGGTATGTTTGAAAAGCTTCATGCTTTCATCCCCTTGACTGCTACGCCTGAACAACTTAAGCCATACATGAATTTCATGATGATTGGAGTGTTTCTAACTGCTCTTTATCCTGAGTACGACGCTACTCGAGCGCAGATCCTTACAGATGCCACCATACATTCGATGGAGGTGGCATATCGTAGACTAAGCAGACTTTTTATATCTTCTGCTAGTGTGTTACTCGATAACATCAGACTTCCTCTGCTGTGGCTGCATTTCATGGTTGAGGAAACCCAACACAATACCGTGGTCGTGGCAACCGTGGCAAGGGAGGAGGTAGCCGACCTTGCCAGCCTTACATTTACCGCCACAAATCTGGACACTCTGAGGATACATGCTATTCTAAGCATGGCTTTCCTCCTTCAGCGCGTGTTGCGAAACAGACTGAGCATGTTAGTATTATTTCTGCTTTTGATCAGAGGTTCAATGATCTTGTAGCTTGTCTGAGAGAGATCATGCCTACATGTAGTCCGTCCAGTGCTCCTCCTGGATCCTCAGACGTAGCTGCCTCAACGTCTGCATCAATATCAGGTACAACATATGCTCTTATTAGTTGTTACAGAGTAGACTTATACAAATGGATGATGGATTTCAGAGCTTCACACCATCTTTGCGGTGATAGAAGCCAGTTTAGTACATACAGGTCGACTCATCCAGGTAGATCGTTTGTTATAGCAGATGGAACCCGCTCTCCTATTACTGGTCAGGGGGAGGTGCAGTTGACTTCAGGGATGCGTCTACAAAATGTCCTTCATGCTCCTGATTTTCCATGAATTTATTATCTATTAGTCAAATCACCAAAGATTTACATTGTCGTGCCATATTGATCCTTCATCCCTTGTTTCAAGGACATTCTTATGGGCAAGGTGATTGGATCTCGCCGTGAGCAAGGAGGATTGTATAGACTGGTCCATTCTCCATATGCTGGTACTTCGTCTATGCACAATGGATCATTCCCTCCGTATTTGTGGCACCTCCGTTTTGGTCATCTTCTTTTGCAAAAGCTGTGTTATGTTCTTCCTCAAAGGTCCCCTCGCACCACTTTTCAGTACGAGGCCTGCTAGCTTGGGAAGTATCACCGGTCTACTTTCCAGAGTCGTCAAGGTCGTAGTAGTAACATTATTTTTGATTTAATCCATTTTGATATTTGGGATCCGAGTCGTGTCCAAGACCATTTGGGACATAGATTTTAGCTTATTGATGTAGATGATTTTTCCAGGTTGTCTTGGGGTTTTCTGCTTAAAAACAAGTCTGATGCTGGTCTTATTATTCAGTCATTTATTAATGAAATAAAAAATATCTTTTCTGCGAATGTCAAGTATATCCGTTCTGACATTGCTTTTGAATTTTGTAATCATCAACTCTCGCAGTTTCTCAGAACCCTTGGTATTATTTATCAGACTTCGTGTGCTTATACTTCCCAACAGAATGGGGTGGCTGAGCGCAAACATCGTCATCTTTTGGATGTTACTAGGATCCTTTTGATCCGGAGTTGTGCTCCTCATTCATATTGAGGAGATGCGGTTCTAACAACTTGGGTAAATCGTGTGCCCTTGTCTGTCTGTGATGGGAGAGAAGATCCCGTTCTCGATTGTGTTTCTCGAGAAGGATCTTTTCTCCCTCACTCATGTTTTTTGGTCGGTTGTATTCATACGTCATGCGTCCCCTGGTCATGACAAGCTCTCTTCTAGAGTTGTCAAGTGTGTCTTTGTGGGGTATTACATGATTCAAAACGGATACCGTTGTTTTGACCCTGTTCGTAGGAAGTATTAGTTAGTGCTGATGTCACCTTCTTTGAGTCCGTTATGTTCTCTCATACATAAGCGGATTTCTTCGGAGTCTGGAGAAGAGGTGTACATGCCTTTACCTCCAAATGTATCTACATTTAACTCTACTTCCTCACAACCTTCATAACCAACTTCGTCACCATCTCCACCTCCACTTCCACCTCCACCGCTTCCATCAACTTCATCTGCTGCACCCCATACTTCTCACAGGCTTACCAGCGCCGACTTCGTGCTCATGTGCCTCCAACATCCAACATGCCTAGGTATGTTCTGAACACTTGATTTCTACTGATGGCACTGGTGATTTACATTTACAGCAGGATAGGCAAGGGGTTATAGATGTGACAGTTACTGAGGAGGTTGAGGACCTTGATTTGCCCATTGCACTACGGAAGCAACGTCGTACATGCACTATGTATCCCCTTGCTTCCCATGTCTCTCTTACATGCCTTTCAGAGGAGTTTCAGTGGTTTGTTATGGGTATGTCTGCAGTTGAGATACCGAGGTCCTACTAGGAAGCATTGCAGATTAGTCAGTGGCGTCTTGCTATGGAGGAAGAGATGACATTGTTGCAATCTTGAGGCACATGGAGTGTTGTTGATGCTGGTGCATATGTTGTGGGGAGCAAGTGGGTATTTACAGTGAAGCACCGTGTTGATAGTACAATGGACATATACAGGGCCAGACTAGTTGCTCGTGGATTCACCCAGGCATATGGAGTGGATTACCAAGATACATTTTCCCCTGTTGCCTGTCACTCTACTCTGCGGATCCTGATTTCTGTCGCTGTGGTACGCGACCAGCCTCTATTTCAGTTGGATGTCAAGAATGCCTTCTTATACGGTGACTTGAAGGAGGAAGTCTACATGCAACGACCACCAGGTTTTGCTGTTGAGGGGGATTCGCATACGATTTGTAGACTTCACAAGGTGATTTATGGTCTTAAATAGAGTCTGAGAGCTTGGTTTCAAAAGCTCTCAGAATTGATTGAACAACTGGGGTTTATTAGATCTATTGCAGATCACTCTCTTTTTGTAAAGAGATTCCAGAGATGTAATATTGCTATATTGGTCTATGTGGATGACATCATTGTTACAATCAACTAAGGATTTCTTTGGACCATGGAAGGATATATCGATATCGATATCGTTTCGATATCGTGTCGATATCGATATATCGCCGATATATCGTTATATCTAGGAATCTTTCTGAAGAAAATGCCTGAAATCGGATATCCTGATATATCGATTTCGATATCGGTCCCATGTCGATATCGATATATCGGCGATATGTCGCCGATATATCGGGATACGACCTTGCATGCTTTGGACATCAATTTGACTAAGGATCTTGGCAATATTCATCATTTTCTTGGTCTTGAATTTGCTAGGAATCAACGGGGCATGGTAATGACGCAATAAAAATATGTTACCGATCTCCTAACTGAAACATTCATGACAGGATGTAGGTCTGCTACCAATTCTATGGATCCTAATACTAAGCTATATGATGATTCTGAAGAAGTTGACAAGAGAAGATATAGAGAGCTAGTACGGAAGCTGTTATATGTTACAATCACCATGCTTGATATATTATTTGCAGTTAGTAGAGTCAACCTAGGCATGCCCATATGGATGGAATAAATATGATCTTGAGATGTCTGAAGTCCTCTTTAGGTGCAGGGCTCTTGTTCAGAAGAGATACATCTCTTACAGTGACAGTGTGCTGATGCAAACTATGCAGGGTGCCCTAAGGACAGGAAGTCCACATCAAGTTTCATTGTGTTTGTAGGGAGCTCATTGGTTTCATGTTAGAGTAAGAAACAAACAGTGGTGGCGCGATCTAGTGCTGAATCGGAACACAGAGCTATGGCACAAGGGAGCACAAAAATGATGTGGGTCTGATCCGTCCGAACTGACCTAACTATTGAGGTGCCTCTTCTCATGCATCTTCAATGCGATAACCAAGCTGCTCTATTTATAGCCAATAATCTAGCATTCCATGAAAGAACCAAGCACATCGAGGTAGATTGTCATTACACTCGAGATCTAATTCAAAAGGGACTCATTTGCACGTCTCATGTTGTGTCAGGTGACCAGATTGCATATATGTTCACCAAAACCCTTGCTAGATGTCCTTTTCATCGATGTTATTCCAAGCTGAGTATGATAGACATATATGCTCTAGATGGAGGGGGAGTGTCGAGACATTTGTATCTCTCTGTGGTTTATTTATATTTCTTATTTATCTTGTCTTCATTATGTAATTTTTCCATAGAGCTTTTCTCCTATATAAGAGAGCTCTAGGGCTTCGTGCAATAAACAATTCTATTTCTCCTTTCCACATGGATGACATGAATTTTGATGAGGATGGATATGTGAAACAAAACGCAATTGGGATTGGGAAGAGAGTTTGTCCAAGAAGCAATAGTATTCTATTTCTCCACCTATAAACGAGGGTAAAGGACATATGTATTTATTTGTGACCATGAAAGTGGCAAAAGGGAGAGGGAAAGCTCCATTGAGACAAACTTCCATGGTGGAAGTTTATGACGAAGAGATGCTACCTAGAACGGTTCAACATATAGCTCGTTTCTTCTATCTTATTGGTATACCATTTAATGATGCAAAACTGCGATGTTTCAAGGATATCATTCAAGCTATTGGAGTGTAAGATCCTCACTTACCTTCAAGCTATTGGAGTTTTGCGGAGGTCTTAGGATGCCCCATGGGGTTGCTACCGATTTTGTATTGTGGCCTACATCGGGTAACGGGAAAACTAAAGGCGATCGAGTGGAAACCTGTGCTTGACAGGTTGGAGGGAAAGATGATGGGTTGGAAGGCGGCAATACTATCGAGAGGAGGCAAGTTGGTTCTTCTTAAACATGCTATGTATGCTATTTTCCCACCTTTTTCTGCTCTACGAGATTGCTACCGGTCGAGGTTCAGACTAGGTTGGAGGTGTTGATGAGAATGTTCTTCTGATCAGATGGTAGGCAAGAGAAAAGTAGTCTTCATTTGATATTACGAGGAAAGATACACTGCGACGAAGAAGAATGATTGTCTGAGAGTGTTGAGAATCGACGAGATGAATAAAGCTCTGCTAGCAAAATGGGTGGTGAGATTGTGGGGGGGATCTAAGGATTTGGTATGTAGACTTATGAGGAAGATTTATGGAATAAGGGGCGCACTAGAGAAACTTGTGACATACAGATCTCCTCCTCGTTGTGGCAATGCATTTCAATGATTTTACTAGAGATGAGAGCAAGGCTACGATCGGTGCTTGGCAATAAGCAGGTGTTTAGGTTCTGGCTTGATGTCTGGAATGGTAATGGAGTACTGTGTAACAGATATCTGGGACTGCTTACATTGGCAGCAAATCAAAATGCTTTGGTCCAAGAGGCATGGCAAAATGGGTCCTGAACCTCATGTTTGTTACAGATTTGTCGGACCAATGATTAGAGTATTGGTAGATGTATACAAAACTGACTGAGGTAGAGGCTTCTGATGACGGGAGTGACCTTTTTGTATGGAGCGATGGTGGATTCACAGTCAAGAAGGTTTATCACTTTTTCTCGAAGGCACATGAAGAGGTTAGGGAGGATATCAAGGTTGATAGTAGAATCATTTGGAAAAGCATGATTCCGAAGCAGATCAAGGTCTTCTCGTGGTTGATCAGATAGGATAGAGGACTTTCCAAAGAGTGTCGGGGTAGGTTGTTGCAAAGCGGCGATGTCCTCTGTGATAGATGTGGGGACGAGATGGAAGACTTGAATCACATCTTCTTCACTTGTGCGCATTTGGCAGAGGTTTGGAGGAAGGCTGGCATCCCTTGGCTCGATGCAAGTAATGTGGATGGTTTTCGGGGTCCATCCGGATCGTTTGCCAGAACAAACATAGCGCACATCCATACGTAGTTTGTTGTGGACAGAATGAGTGCATCTTCAGGGGCCAAGTATTTATTCTGAAAACATTTTGGAACATTGTAGGACATTGTTAGATGCTTGGAGACCTGTACTGAAATCTTTTTGGGATTTTTACCCGGTAGACCCTATAAATTTTGCCAATTACCTCCACAACCTTTGAAATAACCTAATTCCCCCTCGACCCGTAAACTTGCCAACTCTTACCCCATGAAACCTTCAGTTAATCGGTTTGAAGCCCGTGGGGGTTCTTGGAGTAATTTACAATGTCGATGGGGTAATTAGGTTGTACAAAAGGTTGTAGAGGTAATTTAAAAAGTTTATAAGGTTTGTCGGGTAAAAATCCCAATCTTTTTTTATGTATTTTACTGGTAGTGTAATTATCTAGAGGTGGATTCCATTCTGGGACCCCACCCGTAACTTTACTCAAAAAAAACTTGAAGCCACCTTCATATCATGAGCTTAGAATCCCATTACTTCACATTTGAGAAGGATTACACATCTGAATTGATGGCTGAGCACAAAGACACTTGGGAGAGTATGGATGCTCTACTATGTCTTGCTGCCTGGACTAATGAAAGAAATAGATGCATACTTAATTTTATTGTGAATTGTTCGAGGGGAACGATTTTTGTGGATTTCATTGATGCATCAGCATATGCAAAGACATGAAAGTAGATTTATGAGCTTCTTGATAGGTTTGTGGAGCCAATTGGAGAGCAAAATATCATACAAGTCATAGCTGACATTGGAAGCAATTATGTCTTAACATGTTTATATTTTATTGGTTATAGCTATTGAATTATTTTAAATTAATGTTACATCAACCTAGTATTTTTATGTAGGTGAGTTTTTACACGAGAAGAGGGCACACTTGTATTGGACTCCATGTGTGGCACATTTTATCGATCTTATGTTATATGATATTAGTAAGACCTGACAATTAAGAAGAATCTTGAAAGCGCCGTTGCAATTGTGTGTTACATTTACAATCACATTGGGCTTTTGAACATGATGAGGGAGTTTAAGAATGACAAGGAATTGAATCGTCATGGTGTGCCACGATTGGCAACAACATTTCTTTCTTTGCGGTCCCTCCATAAGAATACGTACAGTTTGAGGACAATGTTTACTTCTGAGAAACGAGCTACTAGTATATGGGCCAAGAAAGACAAGGGCAAGAAGGCAAGGGATATCGTTTTGATGCCTCATTTTGAAATTATGTACTTGACACGCGTAAGTACATGAGACCTCTTGTTAAAATTCTTCGACTTGTCGACAGTGAGCGAAAACCTGCAATATGATACATATATGAAGTTATGAATCATACAAAGGAAGCAATTGAGAAAAGCTTCTATGGAATGGAAGAAAAATGCAATGTTGTATTTCAAATCAATGACAAAAGATGGGAATGCCAACTTCATCATCCATTACATGTTGCTGGTCATTTTCTGAATCCTGAATTCTACTATGGCAACCCATTGATTGCATTTGATGCGGAGATCATTGATGAATTATGCATATGCATACAAAGATTGGTTCTTGATGCGAATGCATAAGATAAAATTATGATTGGATTAAGCTCATATATAAATACCGCTGGAATTTTTTGAAATCCAATGACCATTCGATCAAGAAACTCAAAGTCTCTAGGTATCCATTACAATTTGGTACACCTAATTCATCCAATTCTTGATTTTAATCTCTTCATATGATAATGTAGTGAACTCAGCCATGACCGGTCCCAAGCCCAAGTAAATGAAGAGGGTTGCGTTAGGTAGCCGACAACCCACGTAAAACAATCAGAGACAACTTCCTAAATAGTACTTTTTTTTCTAAAAAAATACTATTTAAGAAGTTGCCTCATGACAGTCGGATCTATTCAACATGGATTTTAGCAGACATATAGATTTCGTTGGGGCGTTCCCTACTTGCGACGCGTTGCATCGCCCGAATGCAATGAAAAATTGGCAAGGGCCGCTACATGGCAGCCTGGTTGTAGTTTAAAATTTGCAAGGGTTCTCGCATGAGGAACGCATGCGGGTAATTAAGCTAGTTCCACTGCATCACCGCCCAGATGCAACCCAAAATTTACAAGGGTTCTCGCATAATGGACGCATGTGAGTAAAGAAGTTAGTCCAAAAGAGATTGCAACAGAAGTTGTGGATTGGTAGTTGGAATATTGGCACTTTAACTGGAAAGTTGATGGAGATATTGGATACAATGGAAAGAAGGAAGATTCATATACTATGTCTTCAAGAGACTAAATGGGTTGGAGAGAAAGCAAGGGAGATTGAGAAGACATGCTTTAAACTTTGGTATTCAGGTAAAGATAAGGGTAGAAACGGTGTTGGAGTGGTTGTTCATAAGGATTTGAAGGATTGTGTAGTTGAGGTGAAAAGATTTATGGATCGAATTATATTTGCTAAAATTGGTGCATGAAGAAGAAATTCTGAATATCATCTCAGTTTATGCACCGCAAATTGGTTTAGATGAAAGGACTAAACAAGCTTTTTCAGAGGGTTTGGATAAGAGTCTACAAGGAATCCCACAAGGAGATGATTTGCATCGGTGGAGATCTTAATGGACATGTAGGAAAAGATGCTTCGGGGTATGCTAGTGTTCATGGAGGACATAGTTTTGGGGATAGAATTGAAGAGGGAAAAGCCATCTTGGATTTTACAATAGTATATGATCTTTTAATAGTAAACACTTTTTTCAAGAAGAGGGAGGAACATTTAATTACTTATAAGAGTGGGCCAACTAGAACACATATAGATTACTTTGCATCGAGGAGAAGAGATCGGTTGTGTTGTAAAGACTGCAAAATAATCCTAGGAGAGAGAGTTTGACAACCCAACATCGTTTGTTAGTCTTGGATGTACAAATGAAAGGGCTGGTAAAGAAAAGGAGGGTTTCTAAGATAACTAGAACTAGATGGTGGAATCTTCCACTGAAGCAAGCGAGCTTCAGGGAGAAGGTTTTAGAAGGCTTATCTTGGGATTGTAGCGGTAGTGCAAACGAGATGTGGGAGGTAGTAGCATCTTGTATCCGAAAGGTAGCCAAAGAGATGCTGGGCGAGTCAAAGGAAGGAGCTCCAGGTCAAAAGGAGGCTTGGTGGTGGAGTGAAGAGGTGCAAGAGAAGTTAAAAATAAAAAGAGCTTACTTTAAAGCTATGTCTAAGAATATAACAGAGGAAACTGTCACAAACTACAAAATAGTGAAGAAGGAAGCAAAGAAGGCCGTAAGCAAAGCTAAGAAGTGTCACAAGCAGAGTATTGTGGTGCCTCTTTATAAGAATAAAGGAGACATTCAAAATTGTTCAAATTATGGAGGTATCAAGCTGATGAGTCATACTATGAAAATTTGGGAACGTGTGATCGAAAGAAGGTTGGGTTAAGTTTCCAATGTAAAAGAAAACCTATTCGGATTCATGTCAAGTCGCTCAACGATTGAAGCCATCCATTTGCTGAGAATAATGGAGATTTATAGAGCTAAAAGGAAGAACCTCAACATGATCTTTATTTATTTATTTGGAGAAGGCTTATGATTCTGTCCCACGAGAGATATTGTGGAGAGTGTTGGAGAAGAGACAAGTACATGTCCGATACATTAACCTCATAAAGGACATGTATGATAGGGCTTTATCTTGTGTAAGGACCCCGTCTGGGAAGACTGGATATTTTGACATCAACATTGGTTTACATTAAGGTTCTGTTTTGAGTCCATTTCTGTTTACTTTGATTATGAACGAGTTGACAAGTCACATTCAGGATGAGTTACCTTGGTGTATGTTATTTGTTGATGATATTGTGTTAATTGACAAGACTAGAGATGGAGTAAATGAGAAGCTTGAGGTCTGGAGACATGAGTTGGAGACTAAGGGATTTTGTATAAGTAGGGCTAAGACGGAATATATGGAGTGCACCTTTGATGGAAGCAATGGTGAAGGAATCGAGGTGAAGATTGGTAACGATAACATTCAGAAGAGAGATTCCTTTAGATATATGGGATCTATTCTGCAACATGAAGGGGAAATTGATGGAGATGTTACTAATAGAATAAGTACAGGTTGGCTAAAGTGGAGAGGAGCCTCTGCTGTTCTCTGTGATAAGAAAATTCCTTTAAAAATTAAAGGAAAGTTTTACAAAGCGGTCGTGAGACCTACTATGCTTTATGGACCTGAATGTTGGCATGTGAACCATAGACATGTGCAGAGAATGAATGTAGCAGAAATGAAAATGTTAAGGTGGATGTGTGGACACACACGTAAAGATCGGATTCGGAATGATGCACTCAGAAAGAAAGTTGGTGTAGCTCCGATCGAGGATAAGATGTGAGAAAACCGCTTAAGATGGTTTGGACATTTGCAAAGAAGATCAACTGATGCACCAGTTAGGAGATGCGAGTGTTGGGATGTTGAGCCGACTAAGAGAGGACGAGGACGGCCCAAGAAGTGTTGGAAAGAGACCATACGAAGGGATCTTAGTTTTGTGGATATAAGCTCGGGATTGACCCAAGATATATTCTGAATGGAGGCGAAGAATCCATGTAGCCGCCCTACTTAATTGTGGGAAAAGACTTTGTTGTTGTTGTATATGATAATGTAGTGGAATGGTGGAACTCTTTTGGAAGTTAATTCTAAACTTGCAACGTGTAGTTATAAAGATTTTGGACTTGATATATACTTCATCTAGGTGTGAACATAATAGCAGTGTATTTGAGCATGCAAGTAATTTTATGTTAATTCAAACTTGTGTGGTTTTAATTTCATCCTTAATAGATATACACATTGTTACATATTCATTCGAAGTTAAGAAACATGCTTGAACATCAAAGGTTGCAAGATTTGGTGTACATCAAATACAACCAGGTTTTGAAGGATCGATATGACTTACGAGACACCATAGATCCGATCGCTCTGTGAAATCGATGATGCTAATGAATGGTTGTTAGGTGAAATAGTGACAAATAATGCAGAGGAAGATTTTATCTTTGAAGATGATGTATTGACATAGGTAGATGTAGCAGGAATATCAAGAGTTGTAGATGCACAAACATATACGTGGCAACGTACAAGGCACCGAGCACCTATTGTGGGATCTTCAAGATGAGTTTCTTCACATGACAATGAAGACATAGAAATGGAAGAAATTGAGGGGAATGAAGATGGAGATAAAGGCGATGTTGGTGGTGTCAATTTTGGTGATGATGAAGACGAAGAATTTACAGATCCATTCATCTTTTAGTTATTTATTTCACTTTTGTTTGTGTAATTTGAACTTTCAAACTATTTCTAGAAGTGCTCGGTGTTTTGTCTTTTCTAATATATGATTGAATGACGTTCATTGCACGCTAGTGCTACGCTTGTGTGATATTTTTATTTGGTACAAGTAATATTAAATAATATAATGTATATATATATTATACACAACATTTCTTTAGCATCTCGATTGTCTCAGGAGAGCGCCTAGCGCCTCGGGCGTTTTGAACCCCTAGCGCCTTAGATCGCCTCATGCTTTTGACACCACTGCTAGAGGTGGTGTTGCAAGAAACAAAGTTGGAAAATGCCTAGCATAGCATATGGAGGATCGTTTAGGGGCTATGCCAACGGAGTTATGAATGGTTTCTTCTGAAGGAAGGTTTGGAGGTATTCTGGTTTGTTGAGATGACAATCTCCTTGATTCGATGGTTCCCATCAAGGGTATCATGACGTTGATGGTGATGTTCAATATGATATTAGATGCATTTTAATTTTGGTTGTTATTGCAATGTGTGTGCTAACTAATGCTTATGCTTGTGGGAACTTGTGGTTGGAAATGAGATAAAACCAGAAAGAGATTCATGCACCGTCCTTTCTCGTGGGGATTGTCTTGATGATATTGGGGTCAGGTTCCAGGTTCTTTTGACCTTTAGACGCTTCTTATGGAGTGAAAACAGGAGATTTTTATGTGTCAGCATGTAGGTCCACATGAAGGTACTTGTTCACCCCTCGTGTCTTGACATATTTCTTTTTCTCTGCATACTTCACATATTTCTTCTCTCTACATACATGTTGGAATAGTTTCAGCTTTTGCCAGTGAGAGGCATGGCTAGATCGCGTTTGAATCATATATCTCTGCTCTGGGATTCCAGGGAGGCATCTTGCCCCTTTGATTTAAAATCCAAGTCTTTGTTGCTGGAGACATGATTTAGAGAGGTGGATTTTGTGAGGGGTTGACCAATTGCATAGTTGCTTCCAGGTTATCTGGGTTGAAAAAGAAGTTAATTTGGTTTAGGATTTCGGAGAAGGAAATGAAAATCCATTATTTTACGTCAGCCGTTAAGAAGTTTACTTTGGATTTGACTCTACATTACCCACTTCATTGGTCTGTTGGTAGTGTAGTGTGTCTACCACCCAAAAGACCATGGTTCAAATCCCTCCTCGTGGGGGTGTTGTGTTAGGCAGCCGGCATCCATCATAAAAAAAAATTGGATCTTTCAACATGGATTTGAGCAAGAATTCATATAGCCGACCCTACTTAAGTGGGAGAAGGCTTCGCCATTTGACTCTATAGGATTGATTTAGATTCCTTGATATACTTCACACACCTACTAATAATGGGCTTTTTTGCTGTGACAGACCAAAAGAGATAGTTGTGTGTCTAGCTTTCTAGTAGTTGTGTACACAATCAATCTTTGAGCTTTCATCAACTCGTTAGGTATTCCCTCTTTCATCAAACATCCAATATTTGGATGCAGTTAATCTTTTATTGGGTGAATGCATATTCACCGTGTGGGGGGGGTATTCTAAAGGGCTTGTGCACTTGGTTGTTGGACATTCACCAGCATCAGAAGGATGTTGGAGGGTTGATGGCTGAGAAACAATGGGTGGCTTCCCTGAAAAGGGAAAAAAGGCACTGGATGCATAGATGGGGCCACTGAAGGCAACCACCTTCATTGTTGACAAGAGAAAAACTACGTTGGAGGTGCTGGGTAGTGGTTTGAGGGGGTTGTTGAAGATTGCCGATGTCAATTACTGCTAGTGCTAGAAACCTCCAATTCCATTGCCTTTGGAGGCAAACAATTTGGAGGGCAAAAGTACACCAGTCATTAGCTCCAGGCACAGGGAAAGAGATTTTTCAAAGGAATCGACAAGGTTCCAACTGGATCACAAGATTTCGTAATTTCTGTACGCGGATTCCTTTGGAAATGTTACCACAGAAACCATGAGTGTTGTCAAAGGTCCTCTAAGAACTCGTCTAGGTGCCTAGATGAGGCAAGATGAGGTCCCAATGCCTTTTTTATTGTATTGTCCCATTCTTAATAAAAAGATAATTCACAAAACAAAAAACAGGGTTTGAACATACACAACTTGCACTTTCAGCAAGATTGACTAGAGCGATTCAGCAGTGACCATCAATTCTGGATGAGGCATTCTCAGAATTGATGGTTGAAGACACCAAAAACCGAAAACAAGGTTTAAACATCCAGAACTTGTACTTTTATGTGGAAAAGCATCTATAATGGAAGCAGATGTGAGATTGATATACTCTGTTGCAACGAAAGAGGATAAACCAACTTTGCATATATAATCCTTCCGACCGGAAGGGAAGAACCTCGGGAGCAAGGAGCAACCTCAGCCTCTTTGGCTGTTAGTGGTTATACTCTTATTCTTGCAATTAAAAAGCTAGAGTTGTTAGATATAAATGGGCTTGTAGCCTTGTAGGTAGATGTATCCATCTTCAAAATCCAGATCTCTGCTTGCGGTTACAAATGGAAGGACATATCGATATCGATATCGTTTCGATATCGTGTCGATATCGATATATCGACGATATATCGCCGATATATCGCTATATCTAGGAATCTTTCTGAAGAAAACGCCTGAAATCAGATATATCGATTTCGATATCGGTCCCATGTCGATATCGATATATCGGCGATATATCGCCGATATATCGGGATACGGCCTTCCATTTGAATAAGTGTTATTTTTTTATCAACACACATTCAACTTGTCAATATATGGTAAGAGGCCATGGACATTATAGATGATAACAGACAAAAGGTTACTCATTAACTGGTAGTCAGAGAATCACATTTCGGAAAGGAGCTAGGAATGGTGTCTAGTAGTGCCTTTGTCCAAAGGGATATCCATGACATCAGAATGGATCCTCCCCATAAGCTTATTCCACAAGAAACTGTGCACTACTTGTTATATACTTGATCCGATTCTGTTTTGTGGGTGTACAGACTGTGCATCCCTGTTCATAATCCTTTTTAACCATCCAAGGGACTTCTGACTGAATGTGTTCTTGGAGCTTTAAGACCCTTTTTGACTCCAACAAGTTGAAAAGGTCTGTTTGGTTGAAGGGTTGTCTCAGGTAACATGCCAGGTTTGTATTGAATTGTATGAATGAAGATGGCATCTGAGCGGGAAAGACAATCTTGCCGCAAGCAAGTTGAGAGTTGAGACTAACACTGTGCCCTGTTTTCATGGTTTTCTGTGAAGGAGAATTAAAGAGATGGTGCTCATGTTTGCTTGTGAAATGGCAGGAGCGCTGTTATAGTGAATAGATCTTGCGGGCTTAGTTGAAAAGACATGCTATATCTAGTCTATCAAAAGCAGTGAAGATTTATTTTAAGCCAAAGGAAGGAGTATGACTTCCATCACAATGTGTTGAGAGAAAAATTATTCATACATTAAAATAGACTGAGGGCTCTCTTATATAGAGAAAAGCCATTGGGTTAATTACATGCTAAGTCATGAGAAAAGATAATAACATAGAATAGACATAGAAATATATATAATTATCTTAACACTCCCCCTCAAGCTGAAGCATATATATCTATCATGCTCAGCTTGGAACAACACTTCTGAAATGGACCTCGAGATAGAGCCTTGGTAAAGATGTCAGCTGTCTGATCCCCTGTCGAAATATGAGAGGTAGCTATGAGCCCTTTCTGTATCATGTCTCTGGTGTAATGACAATCCACCTCAATATGCTTTGTTCGCTCATGGAACGCATGCAATAAAAAATGCAGCTTGATTATCACATAAGAGTCGCATTGGAAGAGGTACTTTAACAATAAGATCAGTTAACACCGATCTAACCCACATCATCTCTGTACTTCCTTGTGCCATGGCCCTGTACTCAGATTTTGTACTTGATCTGACTACTACAGTTTGCTTCTTGCTCTTCCACGAGACAAGTGAGCTTCCAACAAAGACTGCAAATCCCGATGTGGACTTCCTGTCTATGGGACAACCTGCATAGTCTGCGTCCGCACATGCTGTCACCTCCAGGGATGTATCCCTACGGAATAATAGACCAGTACCAGATGAATTCTTCAAATATCTCAAAATCATGTAAATGGCATCCATATGCACCTTTCCGGGCTGTTGACGAAATATCGACGATATCGGTCGATATCTTGTATTTTTTGTACTGAATCCATTCATTTTTGACCGATATGGGTCGATACATCACCGATATCCCTGTAGAAAGATATACACTCCGATTTCGATACCCCCAACCGCTCGATACCGATATATCGACGATATATCGTCGATATATCGCCGACACGACCTTCCATGATTGGGATACGGAAATGATGATGATTGATGGTAAGTGCACCTTCTGGTTCAACTTTTTGTGTCTGGATTTTTAAGGATAAGCAATAATTGAGATATCTTATGTGATCAAATCATTTCTTATGCCGTTGATCGATGATGAATTGGAGTAGAATGTCTCCAACTGTTCTGAAGTCTATCGGGGCCTTCGATTACACCATTTTAGTTGGAACAACTTGCTGAAATAAGCTTATAACGTCCGTCACTGGATTGTGATATAAGGGTATGGGGCTGACCACAAAATAACGGTTGGCAACTTGTTGAATTTGAGATCTTGCTGAATCTTGGAAGCACCTGGTTATTGAATCATTCTGTCTTAGTGAGGCCTTCCTTTGGCCATGATCCTTTAGTATGTTTGGATCTTTTTAGTACGGGATGATCGTCATGTGGGAGCAGCAGTTGGTGGGTTGAAATGACAAGCAAGCCTAACATATGGACAGCAGTTGGTGGGTTGAAATGACAATCAAGCCTAACATATGGGCATGTTTATTATGTCTAAAAGTAGAAATTATGCAAGCTCTCTGTTTTCTCTTGAGAAAATGGTAATATGCGGGGTTTGAACCCTTGTCCAATTGGTGGAAGACCTCTCTTTGTTTTTCTTCAAACTATAAGAGTGCGTTTGGTTGGTGGGTTTTCTGGGGGTTATCCGGGGGTGGGTAACCCATTTTTGTTTTAGTGTGTTTGGTTGGTGGGTTAAGGGTTGGGAGGGTTTGTGTGATGTGATTGTATTGGATTTTGAAAAAGTTGATAGTTATTATGATATGATTGTATTGAAATTTGAAAAAGTGGGTGGTTGTTGTGATGTGATTGTATTGAAGTTTGGAATATTGAGTATAAGTTGAGTATTTTATGATTTTTAGATGATATGATGGTATAATATATATTTTTTTGATGGGAAGTGAGTGGGCCCCACAAGTGGGTTAAAAATGGGGGTTTTGGGGGGTTACCCACCCAAAGTGGGGGGTAACCCCCAATCCGAACGGCCTCTAAATGGTTAGCTACATTTGAACACTTCTTTCCTTTTTAAGGCAATGTGTTCAACCACAACTTAGGTGCCTATTCTTTCTCAAAAAAAAAAACTCACGTGTTTATTCAGTTACCAACTGCTTCTCCTTTGGATGAGTTCGATGATATGATTTCAGATTTCGTGAAATATCGACGAATTGCTGAAATTTTAGCTTCGACATGGGTCCGAAATTTCGAGCGAAATGCCGATATGGAGGCCTTCCTTCACAAATGTTGCTCGATTTGGGCGAAATGTGACTGAAATTTCATCGGTGAACTTTCATTTCAACATGGTGTCGATATGATATCCTATATCAAAATTAAAACCTTGGTTCTATGTATTTGTAAGCACATGCGAAATATGTCAAGAACTTAGTTGTACCTGCACGCATGGAGGAACATGGTAGTTTCTCACCTCTAAGGGCTATTGCATAGGCTCAACAGGCGTGATCACTACAAGGTTATACTTTAGCTATCCCTTGGAAATATAAAATCATCTGCCTACCCAACTTGAGGTAAAAGGGATCATTCAGCACACCACTAAATTTGGGTAACAATTAATATCATAGGACCACCCAAGACCGATGCATAGCTACATAAATTTGGGATCATCATTTGGTGTTGGTGCAAGGATGGATCTAGATCGGTTATAAGACCCTAAAATGCTTTTGAAGGGTTTGAAATCTGACTTTCTAACTCATAACGGACATAAAGACATGATGTTGGAATATAGAGTTGTAACCAGGCACCAGTATGTCAAAGTAACGATGATATATTTTGGAAGGCTGGATAAGTTGGTAGGTTCGATTGAAGGTTAACCTGGTGGGATGTTTGGGGACTAACTTAATGGCTAATCCTCTTGCTTAACATATGTATCAGGGTTTGCTTCTTGGATTTTTGAATAGTAGTTCATGATTTACAAAGTGGAAATTGGTGTTTTCTTTTAATTTTTTATCTAAATTTGCAATTTTATTTTGGTACGCATTTAACAGAAGGTAAATGTTGTTGATTGTTAATACATGGTTAATGTATTTATTGTTGATGTAACTAAAAATCTATTAGGTTGAATCACACATACATGATTAAGTATAGAAGTTTTTAAAAAAATGTGTCAATGCATCCGCAAAAGCCAGATTTCTGCTACTATGTTGCACCATTTTGTAGTTATCTTTTACGTGTCTCTTCATCGTCCTCCTTTCCATTTTTGGTCCGTATTCTGCTATTGAAATTGAAATATTTCTTTTAGAAACTGAATTTGTTCCTTACAGTTTTGTGAAGCATGCTCTAGTCACATGAACAGGAAGAAAATTGAAGTAATTATGGATTGATTATTAGCATGATTGCAAAAATCTACTCTTGCGATCTGAAATATCCCTACTCAAATTATCAAATAACTTAAGCTCATGAAATTCTGCATCGGATAAGGTGTTTTGTAGCTGTTAAAAGAGTATTATAAAATTTCTTTGACCATTAGATGTATGACCTGCTCTTGCTGCTTTCAAAATTAGCATCATTTTATATGCTGATATTATTTGTGTGGATGACTTGCAGAATGATGAGACAACCAAACTTCAAGGGCGATGTATTGCGAATCGGACCTATGAACATTTTTCTTTGCCACAATTCCCTCTTGGCAGTCAGTCTCTTGCAGATAAAATTTAGCTTGTGCAGGGGGGTTCATATTGGTGGCATGTTGTATGGGCTTTTGAAACTGGAAACGATCGATGAATGTTCCTGCTTGATAGTCAGCTTGCGCCTTCTTAATGATTTCATCATTTGCTCTGCTCTTATTTATTTTGGATGTGGAATATGTAGAAGAGACCAGTTTCATCATATGTATTCGAATTTGTGCGACAGCAACTTTTTATCTTGTCTTGCTGTTTCAATGATTATTTCGAGTGTTGAACATGAGTATTGGTTCTCTTAATCCTGGTGTGTTGGGAGTGCATAATCCTTGTAAATAGGTACGAAAGACAACTAGCTGAAAGCATTACAGTAACGGGGTGTTTTGGCTCTCGCAGCTAACGGGTTCAGCAAAAGCTATAGTAACTACATCTATACATGTACACCGAACGAGCAATTTATGCGCACAGCCACCATGTGAGAGCGGTCAACGAAAAGCTATAGAATTGGACGATCTCATTGGCAACTTGAAAAAGAAGACGAAGCATGCGACGGAGAATTCAGTGATAAAAGACATTGCATTGCTCCCAAGAAAGCCAATATACAGCCAATGTACAGCTCAAAATTCCCGCAACTCGTGAAGTTTTAGATGAATCAGCCATGAGGGATGAGGAATCTGGTTTGACAATTATCTTCGATCTTTCGATTGCATCTTCTCAGCGAGGAAAAGCAAGTAACTCAGGTGATAAACATATAAACTGGAAGCAGTTGATAAAGGAAGTAATCGCAATCTTCTATCATACAGATATGTTGATGTGCAGTTAGTTACATATGATAAAAAAAGCAGAAGCTCAGCTCTCTTTCAATGAAATAACCAGAATCAATTCGCCTTAAATCAAAGCAAAGAAGGCGGCAGCAAGCAAAGGGGCTCCCACCCTAATCATGGGAGGCGCCTTGCTGTTGTCCCCATCGGCTGCCGGTCCGTTAGCTGAGTCGTCCGTTGGGCCATCGGCAGCGGGAGCATCTGCAACCTGCGGTGATCCGGCTGGTGATCCATCACTTGGCATTGCGTCGTCTCCGGCATCAGGTGAGGGGCTCGCGGCGGTGGGTGAGCTTGCATCGCCTGCGGGTGCATCACCTGCTGGAGCATCACCTGTGGGGGCATCACCTGAGGGAGCATCACCTGCGGGAGCATTGCCAGTGGGAGCACCGGCCGGGGCAGCAGCTATAGAAGGAGCGGGAGCCGATGGTGATATGCCCCCATCTTCGGCAGGTGAGGGAGCCAATACTGGCCCTTGAGAAGGGGAGGCCGAGGGAGTGGTTTCTACATCTGCGGGTGCGGGAGCGGTGGACGGAGACGGCGAAGATTTGGGTGTTGGCGAGGCAGATGGGGAGGGGGCCGGTGCAGGTGCGGCGGATGCGCAAACCACGAGGGCGAGGAGGAGGAGGAGCCGGCCGGCCATGATGGCAATGGATGTTGTGAAATTGCGGGGGTGGATGTGGGCACACACGTAGGTATGTATCTATTTACATATAGAGCGAGATATGTATATATATAGGGTGCTGTGCTTCGCTTCTTTCAAAGGAACGAGAGGAAAGGCGTGGTGGTCGGTTGGCTTCCAACGGTCAGCATTGTCTATTTGCGGGGCAAAGACCTCTTCATCTCCTCGTTTCTCTCCATCTTTTCCGTTACTTGTCCTTGTAGAGAGATCGTCTGCTGCTGCAGGAGGGAGTGCAGCAGGCGTGTGTGCATCGAGCGGTTCGCACGATTTTGGATTTTTTGTAGGTCCATACCATGCAAAATCGTGTGAACCGTTCGATCGAGATCGAGCGGCTCCCACCTCTACAATAGACACAACACCACAACGGACGATCTGTGTCCATCAATTTTGATTCCGGTTCACCTCTTTATCCCATTTTTATGGGTTGTTTGCCTTAAAAAAAGGGGGCAGAGAGAAGTCCAGTCTTCCAAACCTAAGGGCATGTTTGGTTGCTGGGTTGGGCAGGGTTGGCCCAACCCTGGTTACTATTCACAAGAGTAATTCCTCATCACATATTACTATTCACCCATCCCAACCCAGCCCGACCCAACCCAGTCCGACCCAGCAACCAAACAGGCCCTTATACATTGGTACACCTTGATGCTAGGTAAGCATTAATAAGACTGCTATGTTGGCGACAAGGAGAAATTCACTCTTCCTCTTGGAGTTTAATCGACCTTTATTAGTGACATCTTTTCCCTTTAGGCTCTATGTAAGACCTCTACTTCTCGGTTCGGATATCCAACCGAGTTCAAAATTCAATTTGATCAAACATATGCAACATAAAATTCATTGGGAGTGTCTCGTTGTTAGGCTTCCTACGCATTTGAAAATTTCAAATTAAAAATATTGGACTCTTAACGAGGGAGATGCGACTATTTCAGTGAATTGGTATCCAACCTAAAAGTGGGCGCGGGTTACATAATTGGTATCTAACCTATCTTCTTCTTCCTCCTATCATCCCGCACCTCCATAGCCATCATCTTGGTCATCGGGAACTTGTCTGAGGTCACCAGAGGGCGTTGTTGGTGTCGTTCTCACAAGGATGGTGTAGGAAACAAGAACATCTTCTCGATTTCGAGTTTGGATGTAATGTCCTCTCTATAAATTGCATCTTTGAAACATGTTCTTGATGTTCACAGCCTTCTCTCATCAATTCATGATTTGTATTGTGTAAAGGCAATTATAGTGCTCGGATCAGTGAGGGTAGACGTAAATCATGGAAAAACTACATGCACACTCATCTACCTGCCTTTCCCCTTCCATCCTTTGTCATATGTCCTTATGTATCTGTGTCATTTCATTTTGATGATGGAAGTGTTGTTCTATATCATCTCTATGATTTCCTAACCAACGAGAAGCCTCCTTGCTGATTAGGGAAACCACCTTAGATTATTATGATGCAATCCTTGTTTTGATAAGTATAATTTATCGCACCATGAGTTTTCATGTGAATGGAACATTGTTTGATGGTGAAAATTGAATTTATACAATGACATATATTGTTCTTATTAGTCTTTAAGAGCCTGTTTGGATTGGGGGTTAACCCCCCCCCCCCCCCCCAAACCCCCATTTTCTCTCACTTGTAGGGTCCACTCTCCCTTCTTTATTTAAGCATTAAATAAAATATTTTTCTTCCATCCATTCCATAAAAAAGAAATATATTATACCACCATATTGTCTAAATATTATAAACTAGTCAACTTCTACCTACTTTTCCAAATTTCAATACAATCACGTTACAATAACTACTCATTTTTTCAAACTCAATTCAATCATATCACAATAAGCCCACTCAACTCCTAGCCATCTATCCAAGCACCACAATACAAAGACGATTTACCTTCTTCCAGTTTAACCCGGATTAGCCCAGTAATCAAACGCACCCAAACATCCCGTTCGAGTAGTGGGGACCCCCCTTACCCCATTTTTCTCTCACATGTGGGTTTCACATTTTAGTTTTTTAATACACTAAATATTCAAATCTCTTTCATCAATTTCATGAAAAAAAATAATATATTATACCATCACATCATATAAAATTATAAACTACTCTATTTCTATTCACTTTTTCAAACTTTAATACAATCACATCACGATAACTACTCACTTTTCCAAACTTCAATACAATCATATCACAAAAAACCCACAACAAACTTACCCTGGTTTAACCCACTATCCAAATACCAACACAAAAGTTGAGGACAAGACAACATCATCTTCTCATTTACAAATAAGCAAACAAAAGTTACAAAAAAAGATAACTTTTACATAACACCTCTAGAGTTCACAAAAGGTATTGTTGAATGATGTGATGCTAGCAAAAATTTCTATAATATTAATGAAAGAATATGAATTAAATGCTAATTTTATACATACTAAAAATAATAGGAATTTATGTTAGTAAATAAAATTTAGAATAAAAATAAAAAAGATAATCACTAACTTGGCTCTCCTCGTCCCATTTTCCTCATATTTTTATTTTTTTTGAAAATTGCTTTCATGAATTTTTATTATTATATCTCTATATTATGTCATTCAGATTTCATGTGAAATAGAGACTCCTACGACCTCCATCCAGACGGGACCGATTTCAACAATTCTGTGACTGTTAAAAAATGATTGTCTAGATGGTGGCCGTAGGAGTCTTTGTTTCTCATGAAACTTGAATGACATAATATAGGGGTATAGTGATTAATTTCTACGAATTTATTTTTCCAAAAAATAAAAATATTGGGGAAATAGGGGGAGCCAAGGTAGCTCCCATTAGGGGACAACCCCATTTTTCACATATATAAGGGAAAAAAGATTACGCTCCCTGGGAGCATGTAACTTAAATGCTCACACTCTTTTTTTCCCGTATTTTTTTATTTTTTAGAAATGAAACTTAGTGGAATTTAGATCACCATATATCATCATGATGTCATTCAAAATTCAACTTAATTTGATACTTCTATCTCCTCCATCAGCACAATCAAATTTTAACGGTTTCAGATGAATTGACCTCCTTTAGATGAAAATATTAGAAACGTCTGTTTTCCATGACTTTTGAATCACATATTCCACTTACTGTACTAAGTAACACCCCCCAGATTTCATTTCAAAAAAAAACAAAAAATGGTGGGAAAAAAGGTGGGAGCATGCTCTTATATGCTCTGAGGGAGCATGCTCATTTAGCCCTATATATATGATTTTTATCAATGGGCCATGTTCCTATTGGAGATGAGATGAGACCGCTTCATCTTCAGCAACTTCAATAATAAAAATACAAGCTTCAATAAGTAATATATATCCTAGCTTCAATAAGTAATATCATGGATCTAGTAACTTATAAAGTTACAAGTAAGTGTGAACCAAAGTTACTGATTAAATTACTTCCTTTATTTACAATTGACTCAAGTTATTGATGACAATACGAAAGTTATTGATGCATTTAGTATTACTGATATAAAATGTTATTGATGGAAATACAAAAGTTACCGATGCATTCAATACTATTGATATAAAGTGTTACTGATGGCAATACGAAAGTTATTGATGCGTTTAGTTATCGATGACAATACGAAAGTTACTGAAGTTACTGATGGTCGGATTAAGATCTAATAGCTGAGATTAGTGACTCATCTCATCTCTAATGAGCACTGGTCCTATTAGATAAGCCCTATGTATATTATATATACATTAGCTTTATTGCCCGCACTTCGCTTATTTTTATGTTGACTTGGTCATTTGTATAGGTATAACTGATGTCTTCACCTTTGTAGTGTTAATGCATACTATAGCAAATAATAAATATTATCAATTAAAGTCTAGAAATTAAATCACACATAATGTTATGCAACAAAAGGTTTGTGTACAATATGCAAGAGAATAAACATGAACTATTTACTTGCAATATAATTCCTAAAATTTGAAAACTCCTTGTCAATATATTTTATATTTCATACCATTTGAAACATCCATCATATGTGTTGTTCATATATGATTTAGGATCAAAATGAGATCTTTCACCATCTCATTAGGAGTATATCGGTGATAACATTTTTGCTACTGTAAATGGCAATTCTTCAGTGACGTGCTTTACTATTCCATCAAGAATTAACCCGTACATCATCAACATGGAGAAATATTGCTCGAACTCTTGATCGACCTTCGATTTTCATTTAGTCGGGTTGGCATCTCTGCATTTAAAAAAAGACAAATTTTAAGTGACAAACGTCAATGGTGCTTATTAAGCCTGCACATTGATATATACCTTTCAGTTTTGATACCTCTGGATTCTTTGCAACTGAAGCGGTAGAGATCCTCAAGAGGGTCCAAAAAATTATGCATAGTAATGTTATGATTACCAGGTCTGTGGATTTTGTGTTTCGAAGAATTGGATTTGTCATCCAAAAGAGATCGACAGCATAGCTTGCTGCCTGTCTTCCATCAATCTATCTGTAAAACGAAGTTGATATGAAGGAATTATATTTATATATGTTGGATATTACGAAGAATGCAAAGATTGCAAAAAATGCTAGAAAATAACATCATCATATTTAGTTTTCTTGTGTGTTGGAGTTGTTTATCTACATTACATGATAAAGGCAAGAATCAGAAAATATCTTAACCTTAAAGATTTTTTTATAAAACTATTACATGTTAGCAGTTACAAGGTTGTCAGGGCTGTCCCTAAGGGTTATTTATAAGTGCAATGGCACATGGTCTATCAATTTTAGAAGCTTATTTTTACATGTATTCAACCTCTAGTTTGAAAAAAATAGTACATGTTCTAATGGAGCCTTGTAGAATCAAATTTCAGTAAAACAATCCACCGAAAAATAGGTCCTTATGGAATGGAATTTTTCTAAAAAAACAAAATGACAAATAGATCGATTTTTTTGATGAAACAACTTGTCAAAAAATGGGCCATTATATAATCGAATTTTCAGTGAACAACTCAATACTAAAGACCCATTTTAAGGGTACATTGTTCACCAAAATTATTTATAAGGATCCATATTCTTCTTTTGCCTAAGACCCATAAAATGACAGAAACAACACTAAACATTTTCTACTCCTTGAGTCTTTGTTTCTTCCCGATGCTAAAATGTAATTAATAAGTAACATGTTTATAGGACGAAGTATAAATCATGTGATATCTAAGCATAAAATGCGATATTATGTCAATGAAAAACAACTAACTCTATCGATGTACCATCTGTGGTGGGTTACGGATAAAACTACACAGCATCAAAGGAACCTTAGTAAGAAGTATAGTATTCACTTAATTTATATACAAGTATTATACAACGTGTACATATTTTTTGAATAGGTACTCAGATTATTTGAAATAAGATAAATTTTGTAAAAGTTTAATATGATTACATATTTTCATATACTAGAAACAATTTACTAAAAAAAGACTTGCTAAAAATGAAGAGTTATTCATGGTAATAAACAAAGAAGACGTGTATCAAATATTAGTTAACTTGGTGTATGACTAATGATGCAATATAATATAAATAATTGATTTTTTAAATGAAATTACCTAAATTGAAACATGTATTCTTCAAATAAAATAGAAAAATGAGTATATAAACTTAGTTCAAACAATGATTAAGTAGCAACATAATAATAGAGCAAATTTAAGCATGAAGACAATATCAAAAGAACAAATATATTACAACTTATATGATAGTTCATTCCAATGTTTTTTTGTAATAAATTTTATGGAAAGAGAATCTAAATATTAAGTTTCTTACTTTGAAATTTGAAGGGGGGAGAGGGATTGATGTTGTGGAGCTAAGATCATGACTCACCTACATGTTAAAGAGTGTAAGCATCAAATACAACATCAGCACCCAAAATGAAAAATATATTATTCATATGAAACAAAAATAACGAAATGAAAATGAATCATCATATGTATTATATTAGGATAAATGAGGACGTATAGAATGCATATATAGATGTGCATGTAAAGTTTTTTCCTTGACATCAGTTTTCTTTAATTTTGTCCAGTATGAGAGGTAAAGAAATGCCAATACAATATATACTCTGGACTAATTGGCAAAAGAAAGATAAAATCCAAAACATGTAATTGGAAAGGGAAGTAAATGATTACAGTCATAGAAAGAAAAGCTTAAAAGTATATTATATACTACATGGAAAATAAGTTGTGGCTACAGAACTATGCTCACGGATGTGGGAGTTGCGGCCACAAAATTGAGCTCCGGCCACAATACTTTACGACATGTAGCCGTAGCTACAAATCTCATCACGAGAATTCTCTAATAACAAATATGTCATAAGCACTACAAGCAATCACAAAAGTTGTCTTGACCACAATTATGGTATGAATGTCCTCCTTACATCTTCGAAGACTTTGGTCTTAGAACTGTAACTACGAGAAACTAGTGGCCACACAATTATCGTGATCACAAGTTTCCGTAGCTATATTATGAGACCATGATCACTAATCATGGACATTAATTTATGGGGACATCGCAAAATCGAACAATTATTTAATTTTAATTTATAGTCCATGATCCCATACCATTGGATTGTGCTTGTTGGATGTTAGAAAAAAACTAAAGTTCTTGAAAACACTAATACAACTTTTTGTTGGCATATATATTTTTACTAAAATCAACTTCACATTCACAAATTTGATGGATTTAGATCACGTAGTCATCTTTTTCCTAATGAGCCCTCATTGAAACCTCCCCCCCCTCCTACACCCCCCCCAAAAAAACTAGCACACATCTAAAAAAGAATGAAATGTGTTAAGATAAAGAAATTCATCTAAGTCATGAAACTTCTCATAGCTTGAACATCATATTTGCTAAAAATAATAATAAAGTTATAATTCCTTCCGATAGAATCAAGTTGAACCATTTTTACACAAGAAATTTAGAGAGAGTGCCATTGTATTCAACATTATTCATGTAGATGATATCACACTCACTGAGAATTATGTAGAAATGATGACCAGTGTTATAATCTTGTGATCCCAGACCTTTGTAATAAAATATCTCGAAAATGCCTCTTATATCTTATGTAGCGTTTAAGAATAGATTTTATAGGATGTCAAGACTATTATAACAAGGCTAGGTTAAGAAGATCTTTGAGAGCTTTCATATGGAAAAACACCAAGAAAGGATTCCTCCTCATGAGACTTGGTATTAATTTGTCTAAAGGAATGTGACCTCAAAGTATTATTGAGGATAAGAAGGTTATGATTTTTAGCCCTCATGTATTTGTTGTAAGAAGCTTGATGTATTATTATGATGTGTACAAAATCAGATATTTGTCATGCAATGGGAGATATAACTAATTACAAATCATGTTATCGAGAGAAACACAATGTTGTAATGAAAAGTATCTTCGAGTACCTACAAATGACTCGAGGCATTTTTTCTTAGTCTATAAATAAAAGGATTTATAGGTCTTAAGGTGTATTGATTCAAATTTATAGTTCTATGTGGATGATATGAAATCCACTCTTTGTTGCATTCCCTTTTAGTTAAATGGTAATGCTATGAGCTAATTGTAGCAAGAGGCCGGATGTTGTGATTGTTACAACAAAGTAATGTATTAGCTACATTAGATGTAGAAAGTGTTTCCATGAGGTATGTAAGATTATAACAAAAGTTAACATATCCTTCAACAATAAAGTGAATATTCTACTAATCAATCTAATTGACTTAGAGGTTGCATAATCGAAAAAAATTTAGTATGAAACTTAGAGGAGTTCAATAATGGCTCTAAGGTCTAGTAGGAAACTGTTAGATATGTCAGCCCTAGGCGAGACATGTGATTATGCTATCACATAATTCTTTATCTAAAATGATGTATATTTATGTTTTAACGATTAGTCAGGTCTCGTCGTATGATTATTGTTACATATCATTGCCACATTGGATATGTTATATGTTAATTGATGATATAATAAGTTAAACTAAGGATACAACTAACATCAGACAATGTTCTCTAATAATTGATCTTTAATATGATAGACGATGATAATATTCTCTAGACTAATATTCAACGAATTCTATTGATTGATGTAAGTCCTCTATACAAGAATAGAGAGTCAAAGTAATCAAATTAGTTGATTTAAAGAGTTAACTTGCTAAGATCAAGATATACCAAGTTCCATATTTGTAAACTGGCATGACATGAACACTCATCATTTGACCACACATATATACGCATACATGCGTGTGAACATACACATGCTTGCGCACATGTGCGTACTTACACAAACACAAGCTTGGTGTGCGAGTCTCTGAACACATGTGCACAAAGTTGGCGAACTATTACATTGATGGCCTTATTAAGGATTATATACATGTGAACTAGTGTATGTACATGGATACATGAGATATATGATCTCTCAAAGAATGATACATATTTATGTGGTAAATCAGAGATTGAACTCAATACCGATGTGAATTAAGTAATATAGACTTTTCAGAAATATATAATTTAATATATGAGATATCTTCTGCTTAATCTTGGAAGGAGAAGAAAATGTAATGACATATATTTTATGTATCTATTTTTTAGCATAAGTGATATATGAGTATAGTCGAGGCGGTTGTTGTTGTAAAAAATATAAATATGACGAATGATACTTCAATTCTGGGGGAATGATAAAACGAGACAGACTTCAGTGTTTCCTAGTAAGAAAACTTGAATAGAATTTAGTTAGAATAAATCCCAGTTCAACATACCTAATTAAATTCCAAATGTAATTCAAAAGAGCCTGGATTAGTCAATGATAGGATCCAATATTTTATCATTTTTCTCATGCTTTTTATTTAACTATATATTTCATTCTCCACTCAAAATAATTGACAACTAATTAGTTTAAACATGTTCTACTAGATCTTTCTTCAACATCCCACATCTAGATCAATTCAATCCGAAAAACACATGATTTCATAACTGTTCATTGGCCTATAACACAGATCATCCTCACCGTTAATTTCAAAAGATGAATCCTCCACAAACTGTATTAGTTTACTAGTCGTCACTTCGACTAATCAATCCTTGAATAGGATATGAAAGAGTTGGATCACAGTCAATTGAATCGGTACTCCATTGTTCTAGTCTGGATGACTTGAATTTGATAACATTTAAGATGCAGATCTGTCTAAATATGATGATCACATTTCATAAAAATTCACCCACCATAACTTAGTCTTGGCAAAGCAAAATCCTAGATGCTAGTTGACAGTAGATATTTATACTTCAGCGGTTTTCCACTCTTATGTGGAAAGGTTTTTCCGCATGAATCAAACCAAACATACAACGACAATGTTGCTAGAAAAAAACTAAAGGAAATGAAAATAAGACGCAGAGGTTCACTCTTCATCATTTCTAAAGGCAAAGCAACGCATTGACTTTAATCCAATCTTATGTACATACTGTAACCCACGCTCCAGAATTTTATGCAACTTTTACCATGATAATCTGATTATCAAAAGATTTATGGAAGGGTTGGACAGCAACTTCAGATTCTGCAATTATGGACACTAAGATCAGCCCCTTATTTTCCAGTAGACACACAGTTCTCAGTTATTCGAGAACGAACCGACGATTTTCCATGCGGGACCTTCTGTCAAAATTCAAAAAGACCAGTGAATTAAGGAAGACTAACTACAGATTGTGGCACAAAAAAAGGTTAAAGGGAAACAAGTTCACCTGATCTGTGGAAGCCACTGAAACGAATTTCCACATTCTCTTCTTCCTGCATGCTTTACCAGCCTTGTTATCTTCCTTCAAATCATCATACACAAAGTTCTGATCTGACACCTCTGGGAGAACAGATATACATAGCCACTAAATAACAGTTTAACCATTTGGCCAATAAAAAGAGGGACCGTGCACCTTATAAATATACAATGTTTGGCAATTCACTTTAACTAAAGATACATCTACAATTCTCAGATAAATGAACAAACTAAACCAGAACATACTGTCAATGGTGCAGATAATGAAGATGCAATCACCGTTCTAAAATATATGCACAACCCATTTAGAACATGTCAATGGGGCTTCAATATTGCAGATTCCATGAAAAAGAAAATAAAATCTAGGAAATTAAACACTTGAACCCCAATTGGAGCAACTAGTTGAATAACAAGCTATGTGGAACTGCTATGTCAAACCCAAGTTATTTGGGGCAAAACAAATAAACAACAACAACAACAACAACCATGAAACCTCTCATCGTAATTTCTATCCTATGCATTGCCACACATTTTGTAGCGTTCCGGGCTTGGTCCACGGTCTGTTATCGAGGAAACCTGACCCTGACAACTTGTTGAGTTCAGGTCCAATTGGACCCGTTAGCAACCACTCAAAATGCTTAAGTCCAAGTTGTCAAGTCGTAATCCCATCACTTATAAACCGCACCCACACTTCGTGAGTTTTTAGATGTGACACTATGTTTGAGCGTTACACATTTACTTTAACATGCCTATCTCAACTGCAGATAACACATATCTATAATTGACTGCCCAACACTCACTATTATTGCCATAAAGCAATGCCAATATCATATGGCAGCTTTGTACTGACCTCTAATTCTTCAAAATACAAAGAACATGGTGAGATTTGCAAAGAACATGGTGAGATGTTTCAGCAAAATACGCGATGATATTAGCATAACACGATTACCCGCAGATTGCTCGCCGTAAGGATTCAGAAAGCTAGGATGCTGCTTTGGGTCACAAGTTCTTTCCTCCCTCCGACTTCCTGGCTAAACAGAACAATCTAAGTGAATTTCAAGGTCAAGAACACAAGAAAGATAAATCCGATCCGTTTTACCTACTGTGGGAGATCTAAAATGCTTGATCCATGCATTAGCAGATAGGGGTTCGGAGTTATGGAAGTGAATTTTTTGTTTTAATTGACGCCTTTCGAATTTGAGCTCCTCCCAGCAGCCTCTTCTTTGGACTTTGAACTGAACTAAAGGCATGTTACTTAGAACATGATGAACACAAAATAGGCAAAATAGCAAAAACAAACGTGAAAATAGAACCGGAAATGATACCTGACCAGATATCGATCTCCCGAGTTCAACAAAGAACAGTTGGGGAATCCACTGTAAAGCTCCCTGACGAAAGATTCTTCCATCGAATTCAAATACGAGCTGTGCTTTTCGTCCGTCCAGACGGAACTGGTGGATTCCACGACCTGCTACCAACATTCATATGGTGAGGGTGGACATTCTCGTTGCAAGACCCTGATAATTTTAGGAAAATAATAGAACTTGCGAGAACGTTGGATTTACAGAAGAGACCTGGGGGGAAGAACAGTGGGAGCCAACCGTCCCTCCTTGTGCGAAGGAGTGATCGGAGGGCACCCACAGGAGTTCCGTGTCGCGGGGCGGACGGCGGCGACGCGTCTCCCCGCCATCCATCGCGCGGAGGAGGAGATCTCCGACTTGTTCGTCCACGAGGGAAGGGAAGATGAACGTGGCGTCGCTTTTCGCACGGTGTCTCACCGACGTAAGAGGCACACGTGGCGTGCGCCGAATAAATATCTCGTGCGCGGATGACGGCAGCCAGATATTTTGGAAGCAGCCGCCGCGAATAAAGACCTGCCCACCGGTTTCTCCTCCTGTTTTCCCTTCTTCTTATTTTTTAAGAGAGAAGTGGGTTTCTTCTTATGTGCAGGTCAGCGCTCTCTCTATTTTACATAAGCACACTTATGTATTTTTATATATTTGCTTGCTGCTTACGGCACGATTAAGTAGACGATTCTCCTCGTGATGAAGTTTGTAACGCCTCCGGTTTGTGTATTGACCTTCCTCTCCTTCCTAGACGAGTATTGGGTTGGGTCGATCCGATTCAGTTTGATGTTCGGTCTGATAAAGCTCGGTCTAGATCTGAGTCCGAGCAGTAGTTGGATGGACTTGAGCGTAATTTTCGGTCCAATTCTCTTATTGGGCCGGGCTCGGCAACGATGGGTTTGAGCTAGAAGCCCGTAGGCCGGCCCGAATATAGACTCATCGGAGGCCCGACCCGATAAATATATTCGGTGTATATTTATTTTGTGTGTTAGAGCTTGGATTCTTGGAATATGAATACCTTTCTTGTCGTTCCTTGGTCTTCATCTTTTTCTTTGGGTGCATAATAAAGTTTCAAATAATATAAGCATGGAAGAAGAAGAATTTTTTTCCTTAGATCTCTCTATATTTCAAGAACATGAAGATCACAAAGTACTAACTACTTCTTAATCAGGCCCTCCTGACCCAAGCTCAACCCAAGTATCATCGGGTTGGACCCGAGCTTGGGCTGGTTTTTCCACTTTTATTCGGGCCTAGACCTGACATGCGAGCCCGCGTAAACAGGCTCGGGTTGGGTCGAGGTGGGCCAAGCTTGACCCGACCCGATGCTTATCCACACTCTCCCTCTCTTTACGCCCTCCGATGTGAATGAGAGCTTGTGGGGCCCGATAAGGTTCGAGTCCTGAGATTTGAAATATCATTGAGTTGAACATTAAGAGTATATTTGGTTCGTGCGTTATCTTGGGGAGGTTTTTTTTTTGTTTTTTGATATTTGATTGGTAGATTTAAATTTGAGAGTGTTTGTATGATGTGATTGTATTGAAATATGAAAAAAATGGATAGTTACTGTGGTATGATTGTATTGAAATTTGAAAAAATAGGCTGCTGTTGTGATATGATTGTATTGAATTTTGGAATAGTGAGTAGAAATGAATATTTTACAATTTTTAGATAATATGATGGTATAATATATATTTTTTTGATGGAGAGAGAATGGACCCCACAAAGAAGTAGAGAAATGGATTTTGGGGCAACCATCTCAAAAGGGGGTAACCCCCAAACGAACAGGATTTAAGAATTACTATTATTAAATATATTATTATTGTAAATTAGAGAATAAAATCTATTAATGATGGACAAAAGAAGAATGTGATTTGATAATAGATTTTTGTTGTATTGCCAAATAAAATAAAATCAAGGGTCTCCAAGGGAGGCATGATCTTTTCTTTATTGTTATCTTTTGATAAAAGAGAGCGAGAGGCATACATTCGAGAGGGAGATCCAGAGTTCCTTTGTGGTTGTTCTACACCAACAAGAAAAGTCCGAGTAATGGTATCATGCATTCCGCTATCCTTATATCGATTTCTAGTTTATCAAATGATGTCAGAGCTATCTCGATTTCGATTTAAATGGTTTTACCTGTATGATGAATACGTTGTTTTTTATTTCATACTCATGATATGGATTTCAAATAGCCTTTTTCTTTGGAGGTGGGGAAATCTTGATACCGGAAAATATTACCTATTAAGTGCATTAACTTTTTATTAAATTCTTTTTTTCTCGAAAAAGATTTTTTTCCACAAGTACCTTTTTTTTTTGGTGTGGTTGAATCATTATGCATTCGTTTAAATCAATGGTGATTTCTAATTAGAATTTGTATCCCATCCGTTTGCATTTAAGATTAAGTATACATATATCCCCCAATAAATAGATTTGTTATATCTAATCCGTACATGATGTTGTTTGATTTGAAATAATCTACATATGTTTTTTTACATCATCTAATTAATTTCATAACTTTTCAATAGGAATAACACGTACATTATTTGAATACTTCCGTATTGATGGGATTATGCAAGTACATGATCAATCTTAATTGATAATATTGATATCTTTTGGGTAATTTTTGTTCTTCCCATATCGAGCCATCATTACAAATTTAAATAAAACCAACTTCCGGTTTTGGACATACGACCTTTTTTTTAAAAGAAAGGATAGGTAAAGGGGAGGTTATTTATCATTCACAACCATTTGGAAATCATTAAATGTAATATATTTCCATATTCACTAGTAACATGCCTTTGAGTAAATAATGTGCATTCTAATTATAAAATTGGATATTGTTAGAACTACCTCTAGTAATTTCTGTTGTATTAAGAAACATATTATAGTTATATTTTTTCACTCCTTAAACTTTTGTTTTAGTATCAGTCATAATAAGACATAATTGTAATATTCTTTATGATACAATAGAAGCGGATAAGTCACCAAAGTGACCTCTACCATCACAATTTTATTATTAGAAATATTTGGATTGATTTGGTATGCATTATAAATAGTATCCTTCTCAAATGAGGGATGATATTTGTTTAAGTGTATGACACACATGTGATGATAATTGAATAATGATTATAAAGTTCTATTTGAGTAATACGACACATCCAAAGATGATCACATTACTTGACATGATTTATCATTGATAGTTGATCAGTATAATAAGAGTATCACTTACAACTAACATTATTATCCAAATACTTAATAGTTAGTGGTGTGCTTGCTATCTTGCTTTTCTTATGGCTATACACGCATATTCACATTGGTGAACAATACATGAATTCTTTTTTCTCTTGTTCTTTATTTTATAGCTACTGCTTCCGCATCCACGATCTCTGTTACATTGAACTCCATCCCCGTGCTTCAGGACATACATTTCAAGGCATGGAAATGGATCATTATAATATTGATTGGCTGCATGGATCTAGACTTTACACTTCGGATGAATTCATGTACTTCTTACTAAAAATAGTTCTTCTGATAAAAAGAAACACTATGAGAGGTGGGAGCGCTCTAATCGCATGTGTCACCTGATCATAAAGCGCATCATTATGTAAACCTTTAGAGGGATTGCTGAAGAAAATATAAACAAAACTAATGATAACCTTGCTAAGATTGAATAGCATTTTGCAAAAAAGATAAGGTAGAAATAAGCATTTTTCAGCAACGTTTGATTTCCACGAAGTACGCAGACAAGGGAAACATGAGGGAATACATTCTCAAAATGACTCATATTGCTTCAAAGCTATATGAATTAGAATAAAAAATCTAATGATTTGTCAATTCATTTGGTTCTGTTGACACTTTCGTCATAGTACAGACAGTTCAGGATTAATTATAATGCTAAAAAGGAGAAGTGGACTCTTAATGAGCTCATTTTATATTGTACTCAAGAGGAAGACATGTTAAAACATGACAAGCCAGAGAGTGCTCATTTGGCTGTGGCCTTTAAGGATAAGGGCAAGAAAAAAAGATAGTAATGTTGTTGTGATAGGTCCCGTAAAGAAGAATAATGATGCAATTAGTTGCTTCTTTTGCAAGAAATCTAGATATATTAAGAAAGATTGTGCCAAGTATCACACATAGCACGTGAAGAAAGATGCAATTCATACTTTGATTTGTTCTGAAGTTAATTTAGCTTCAGTTTGAAGAAACACTTGGTGGTTAGATTCTGATACATCTACTCATATAACTGTTTCTATGCAGGACCGATTGTACTATCAAAGGTCAATTAATGTTGAAAGATACATCTACCTCGCGAAAGAAAGAAGGCAAATTCGAGGAAGTTGGAATTTTCAAGCTTTTACCCGGAACTTGTCATTATCCAGAGTTAAAGAATAATACCATTGATCCATCTTTTAGACGAATTTTGATATTTGTTTCTACATTTTACAATTTAGATTATTTTCTAAATTTTGGAGATGGAAATTTTAGCTTTTCTTTTAACTCTATTGTGATTGGTATGGGTTCTTTCATTTCTAGTGAAAACCTTTATTTGCTTGATATTGTTGCTTCGTATAATGAATCTATGGTTGTTTAATCAAGAGGCACTAAGCACATATAGTCTATACAACCTTGTTTCATCTAGACATCCCTATATATAAATGCATTAGATCACGCATTTTACCAATTCAAAGCTCATAAGGTGTTTTTACAATTACTTTTGTTGGCACTCTATTTAAAATGAAACTTGTTGTTTTTAATGCTTCTTCCCATAGGTACTCCAGTAAGACAGAATGATTGATCATACTCCTAATCATATCCTTAAGAGTCATGTTACGACTCTCGGCCACACCATTCATGCTAAGCAAACCCGGCATTGTATACTAAGGAATAATTCCACATTCTTGTAGGAAACGAGCAAAAGCACATGTATATTGTTCACCTCATATCTACCATAGTATTCGTCATCACATTTAGATCTAATACACTTTATGCTTTTGTGGAGTTGGAGCTCAACTTCAGCTTTAAATTATTTTAACATATCAAAATTTTGTGACTTTTCATGAATGAGATAAAGGTAGTTGTATCTTAAATAGTCATCCTATGAATGATACACAATATTGTTGACCATTCTAGGATGTTGTAGGGAATAGACCACACATATCATCATGTGTCAATTTTAAGACATTAGAAGTTCTATTGACATCTGATCTCGTTGATTTGGTTTGTTTTCCTTTAATGTAGCTGACACAAACGTCTAAATCTGTAAAATCTAATGAATCTAGAATGTTATCAGATACATGTCATTTAGTTCTTGAGTTTGATATGCGACCCAAATATTTTTCCTGAATTGATGCTGAATTTTTTGAGGTAGAAAAAATTAGACTCGAAAGTAGCGAGCATCTACTTTCATTGTTATTTTGAGCAATCAAGGGGTTAAATATTTTATGATTCCACCTAAGAAAATATTTGAAACAGGAACCACAATCTTCTTTGAGGATGTTGATTTGGAGGGGAGGATGTATACTAGAGATATCATCTTTAATGAGGTATTAATCACGATTCATAATGTGGTGATTGAAAATGCATAAAAATGTATTCCAATCATTGTGCAAGAAACAAATCAAGAACCTCAAGATGACGATATCAACAACCCCCTCATATACAGGATTTTGTCATACAAGATCAAAATAAACATCAAGTTCTAAGAAGATCCATTAGAGAACGAAGTAGTGTTATTCCAGATGACTATATAGTATTTCTTCAAGATCAAGATGTAATAAGAGAAAATGGTCCAATCAACTTCCATCTGGACATGAAAGGTCGAACTCTGTGAGACGGATCGAAGCCATGAATGAGGAATACAAATTTATGCAAGACAATCAAGTTTGGGACCTTGTACCATTATCAGAAGGTGTGAAATCCATTGGTTGCATATGGATATTCAAAGCCAAAAAAGGTTCAAATGGTAATGTTGAAAGATTTGAGGTACATCTTTTAGCTAAAGGATTTACTCGAAGAGATGGAATTTATTATAAGGAAATATTTTCTCATGTTTCCACTAAGGATTCCTTTAGGATTATTATGACATTAATTGCACACTTTGATCTCGAGCTTCATTAGATGGATGTTAAAACCGTCTTTCTCAATGGAGATGTTGAGGAGGTGATCTATATGGCGCAAACTGAAAATGTTGTTTAAGGAGATGCAAAGAGTATGTTTTACAAATTGAAGAAATCCATCTATAGACTCAAGCAGACATTCTGTCAATGGCATCACAAATTATGTCAAGTAATAATCTCATTCGATTTTGAGACTAACCTAGTGGATGATTTTATATATCACAAGTTTTGTGGGAGTAAACATATTTTCTTTGATTTGTATAAGGATGACATATTGCTTGCTGGTAATGATCTCAATTTGTTGCATGGAACAAAGAAAGTTCTTTCAAATAATCTTGCAATAAAAGATTTAGGGAATGCTTATTTTGTATTAGGAATCAAGATATACCACGATCGAACTCGAGTTGTACTTGGATTGTCATAAGAGAATTACATCCATAAGGTACTTCAAAGATTTGACATGTAATTTTGCAAACCAATTGATACCTCAGTTGCTAAAGGAAAAAAAATTAGTCTCAATCAGTGCCCCAAGAATGACCTTGAAGTTCAAAAAATGGTAAGAACCCTTATGCATCTACAAATGGGAATCTTATATATGCACAAATGTGCACATGCCCATATCTAGCATTTATTGTGGACATGCTAGGAAGATATATGATAAATACAGGTATGGATCATTGGAGAGCCGCCAAACGTGTTATAAGATATTTTCAAAGAACAAAAGACTATAGATTTACATATCAAAAGTAGGATATGCTGGAAATCATTGGGTATTCCAACTCAGATTTTACCAGATGCCAAGATAGTATAAGATAGGCTGGAGGAGCCATATCGTGGAGGAGTGATAAACAAACAATTGTAGCATCCTCCACTATAGCAACTACATTAATAACATGTTATGAGGCATCAAATCATGGAATATGGATAAAGAATTTTATCAATGGGGTGTGTATTGTAAGCAAATCATGGAATAGAAGATCATTCAAATTATTTTGTGACAACAACTCAGTATTCTTTATTCCAACAATAATAGAAGCTCAATCAAGTCAAAGCATATTGGCATAAAGTTTTTGATGGTAAAAGAGAGATACAAAGTGAACACATTTCCATAGAGCATAATGTGACAAATTCCATGGTTGCATATCCGCTAACCGAAGCAGTGACATACAATATATTTGACGAACATATGATTCGTATAGGTGTTGTATGAAGTAAAGATATGCACTTCTAGTGAGAGTTTGTATTATTTTGCCCAGTCCCTTAAAGTTCTAAAACATTGGAAGTTCTATAATTTCTGTACATAATAAAGTATTTGATGATACTTTCAGTCTCTCGCTAAAGGGCATCCAATAAGAATAAGGACCGTTCATTGTGATGCAACTTTGGATGTAGATATAAATTTTATTTATTTATTTATTTGGACTTTATCTCTCTCATTTAAGTATGTTAATACTTATGACCATTAATGGGTTAATCGTGCTCATACGATGAGTACTCCCTTGATCCCATGTTATCACAACTAATGGATAAGATTATTTAGTTATATCTCAATTGAGGGCAATAATATTTTTGAGCTAAATAAGATAGGCACATTATATGGTCATTATTAATGTTAAGTAGGATATAGTTAGGATTTGAAAATCACATTAATTTGGACATTAAGAATCACAATTAGTTCACATATTTTTACTGTTGATTAGAGAATAAAATATCTTAATGATGGATTTAAGAGGAAGGTGATTGGGCAATTATTTTTTTATTGTCTACTCAAATAAAATAAAGCCAAGGATCTCCAAATGAGTTATGTTCTTTTCTCTATTGTTGGCCATCGACAAGAGAGGGTGAGAGAGGTATATATTTGAGAGGAAGACCTAGGACTCCTTCGTGGGTTGATCTATACTAACAAAGGTCAAAGCAATTACCTCATGTATTCCGCGACTCTTGAACTAAGATCGAGTCTAATTTATTAGGCTAACTCGAACTCATTGAATTTTTTCACGAGCCGTCCTTTAAAAATCCGTTTGTATTGTGTTTTTATTCGCGTGAATTTTCTTTAACCAATGGAATTGAACTTGTTATCAATCTCGATGCACAATTATTTTTTCTACTTCCAAACGTCTTGTTTAATAGGAAAGTAAATTTGATATTTTCTCTCCATCGCTAATATGGCACAAAAGTGTCCTGTATAGAGTAATAGAGAATTCATTGCTATTAAAATAAAAAACAATATGCATTAGCGATAAGGCTTAACCACCAATCTATGAGATCTAAAGCTACCCACCCTGCAAACTGAGCTAACTTAAGTTTATGATTGCACTTGACATGTGTGTATGGATCATGTGCCCATTGAAGTTACGTAGAGCCCTAATTTTTAGCGGTCTATCCAACAAAATGAATAGTCAAAAAAACAGGAATTTATTTTTGGAAAGACTTTTGAAATGTAATTAATACAAAGCTATTTCAAATTAAACATATGATCAATAACACTTCTATAATCACTAATAAACTCTAAGCCTTGTTAGTAAAAAAAGGAAACTGCATTAGTAATTCGATATATTTACGAGAAAATGAATTAGTAGTAACTTTTTGTGTTACTAATAATAACATAAAACCTATTGTAAGTAAATAAATTAAATACATAAGTAACTAAGAAGCGCAATGATAGTAATACTAGAATAGGTTATAGTGATAAATAAGGAATTGTTGGTAAAAATTGAATCTGAAATATGTAACAAACATCTATAGAACAGTAAATTTAAGTTGATTAAATGATTTCGCATCAAGAGGAAAACAAAGATGATCTTGTCCATTTTAGAAAAATCTATGATGCAACGAGGGTAGATCAGTGACAGAGAGAAGGGGTAGGTGGAGGCTTGGCCCCACTAGCTCCCAATCAAACTATATATGCATATGTATAAATATTGTACATATATAATCTATATAATCATTTAATAATTAAATGTGTATGTTATATATAATAGCCCCTCATACTTCAACAAAAAAATCAATATATAATCAAATACAATAATTAATGATTAACATTTACATGTTGTGTATAATTAGATAGTGATACATCCATATATATCCATCACCGTATCTAAACGGTCACGGGATATGTATTTTTACTTTAGTATATATATATATATATATATATATATATATATGTGTGTGTGTACAAATAAGGATGTTTATTTGTATTTCCTTTACAAATACATATATGAATGACGATATCTCTTTCATTTTTTAATCTGAAAACGAATATGGTTACTTATCTTTATGGTGTATACAGATATAATTATTTGTATTACCGAATCTATATGTGCATATCTTATATATATATATATCAGAAAAATGGGGTTGCCTATAGGGGTTAGCTACTAGCTAACGGGCTATCCCTGACCCATTTTTTCGCGTATTTGTTTTAATTTTTTTCAAAAATACCGCAATGTATTTTCATCACTATATCCCTTTAATGTGTCATTCCAATTTCGTCAGAAACAGAGACTCATATATCCTCCATCTAGAACATATAATTTTAATGATCTTACAATTGTTGTAATAAACCTGTTCTGTATGGATGGCATAAGATTCTCTGTTTCTGACGAAATTGAAATGACATGTCAGAGAGATATATTAATGAAAATACATGGTAATATTTTTGAAAAAAAATAAAAAATATCACAATGTATTTTCATCACTACATCCCTTTTATGTCATTCCAATTTCGTCAGAAATAGAGACTCATATGCCCTCCATCTAGAACAGATAATTTTAACAGTTTTCGAGTTGTTGTAATCAATCTGTTCTAGATGGAGGGCATATCCTTTATTTCTAACGAAATTGGGATGACATATTAGAAGGGTATAGCGATGAAAATATATGACGGTATTTTTTGAAAAAAAATAAAAGAAACACACGGAAAACGGGGACAGGGCAGTCCGTTATATCTTCACACACACACACACACACACACACACACACACACACACACACACACACACACACACACACACACACACACACACACACACACACACACACACACACACACACACACACATATGGGTCATATGTGGCTGCCCCCTAGGGACAGCCAACATGGCTGCCCCCGCCTTATTTGGGCAAAATTTTTTATTTTTTTTGAAAAATAACACCATTTACATTCATCCCTATATCCCTCCTATGTACCATTCGAATTTCGTCAGAAACAGAGACTCCTACGGCCTCCATCCGGACAGTAATTTTTTAACGGTAACATGATTTTTTTAAATCGATACCATCGAGATGGAGGCCGTAGGAGTCTCTGTTTCTGACGAAATTCGAATGGCATGTAGGAGGGATATATGGATGAATATACATGGTTTTATTTTTAATAAAAAATAAAAAAAACGCCGAAAAATGGGGCGGGGGCAGCCCCATTTTTTCCTATATATATATATATATATATATATATGGGAAAAGGAGTATGCCCCCTAGGTGTAGCTAACTAACATGCTCCCACCTCTTTTCCTCTATATTTCTTTTTCAAAATGAAACCTATTGAAATTTAAATCACAATATGTCACCATGGTGTCATTAAAAAATTGACTTAATTCGATACTTATATCATCTCCATCAAGACTGTCAAATTTTAACGGTCTCAGAATTGCTGAAATTGATCCTTCCAGATGAAGGGTATAAGAGTCTCTATTTCTAACGAAATTGGAATGACATGTTAGGAGGATATAGTGATGAATATACATATTTTCATTTTTCGAAAAAAAATAAAAAAATAGAGGAAGAAAGGGGTGGGAGTAGCCTATTGGCGACACCCAGGGTGTGGCCTCATTTAACCCTATATATGTATATATATAGGGTAAAATGGGGCTGCCCCCTGGGAGTAGCCAACTTGGCTACTGATGAAGCCACGTTTCATCATCTTTATTCTATCATTTTGGCCTTAAAAACCCTAGTAAATGCGTGTAAATAAAGCTAATTTAGGCATTTTAGCATGCATGCATCATTGTGTAAATATTGTATAAAATGCGGTTTTTAAAAGCCAAAATTATAGAATAAAGAAAATAAAAGAAAAAGAACAAAATATTGTAAATATTTTATGACCCGAAACCCCGAGACCTAGGCATCTTGATGAATAGGCCGACAAGGAATAAAGTAGGGGGAGATAAGGTCAAAAATACAATATAAATACCTATACTTTCTATTCATTCTTTATTCATTTTGGGACCTATTTTTGGTTTCACTTTTTACACCTCAAATAAAGAAACTTTGTACATGAAAGTTGTAGATAGTTTAACAAGGAAGAATACAAAATTGATTTTACTTAAAAATAATGTACAGATAAAAAGTTATGGTCTGAATAAAAATCCAGAGTCCCAACTTCCCAGACCCGTATCTCACAAATGAAAACTCCAAATGCCGCAAACTCACCTTTAGTTGTATATAGAAGAAAATAAGCTATTTAATGGCGGTAGTTTCTCATTTGGCGGAGCTACGGTTTGAAAGTTGAGTTTTGGACCCACATTGTATACTTGTACAGAATAAAATATTCAATTTATTATTTATTTATTATTTTTATAATTTTATATTTTTATAATGTTGTAAATATTACTTATAATAATTATATATATCAGAATAAAAACCTAAATATAACTCAAAATAAAATACTTAAATATATGATACATAGGTATACTGCTTATACACAAACCTGTACAACTATTATTTCTATTTTATTAAATATACAAAACACATCAGAAAAATGAAATAAAAATAGATTTACATGTATAAAAGTATGTTATAATTATATAAAATAATAAACAAAATAAATAAAATTAAATGTACAAAATAAAAATAAAATACTAAAATATATAGATAATATACCGATATAGGGGTATAAAAGCAACTTATAAAAATATACCTAATAAAAATAAATAAAAATTACCATAAAATAATTTATAAAAGTTTAAACATTTTTTATTTTATAACCTAAATTAAATAATGTTATTTATTATTTTAAATTGAATTAACATAACATTTTTTGCAGGTTTTCCTGGTTGGTCCACGTAGACCAACCAGGTGGGTTTGACAGTTGACCTCGGTCAACTGTCTGACCCCCCATGTTCTTGTCAGTTCGTTGGGTTTTTCGCCCACTTTCGCCCTTTTTTCGAGGCCTTTCCTTTCACCGTTTGAGGTCGATTTCCTCACGAGATTGGTAGCCCTACTATTGATCTTACACACCCTATCTTTATCTTGGGCCTAGCATCATCACAGTACCCGTGATTCCTCCTTGAACCTCGCGCCAGAGCCTTGCTTCAAAAGCCACCCAAAACCCCCATTCGAATTTTGAACCCCCTTGGACCCGTTCTAGCGTCCCTTCTTGGAGGTCTGGATAGAGCAAGGTGACAGCGAGACTCCCCGCTCCTTGGAGGCGTCGTTAGGCGAGTTAGGGGTGGCTTCCATCATCTCCGGCCAAGGGTGGTCGTCGAGGTATCCCTCCTGGTTTTTAAGCCCGTTGAGGTAGCGTTCTTCGTTTTTCCACTCTTTCCTTGCATTTTTAATTTTGCTTTAGCCTTAGGAATACTTCTTGGACGTTGTTTTCGATCATTGACTTGCCTTTCACCTCAGCCACCACCTCGCCGGAGCTTGCTCCGGCGAGTCCCTCCCGCGCCATATTCCGCCTTACACCGCCGCCAGGTGAGGCGAGGCAGTTTGCCCTCGCCTCCCTTAACTTTTTTTGTGCAGGACCGACTTCTGGGAGGGAGGCATCTGGGCCCCGACTCACCTTGGGCGGCTTCCCAGGTCACGCGCACATTACCGACTTCCAGGACCCACTCCTTGAGTTCCTGGATCTTCCCCGTCCCTCGGCCACCTCCGGCGTTCCTCTAGGAACCTCATCGGCTCATCAGTTGCTCGGGGGACCGCCGGAGCTGCGTTCTAGCTGCTATCAAACCCCGCCGGGCGGGTGTTCTTCAATAGATCTTCCACAACGCCTTGCATCCGTCCGATGAAGAACACTCCTCCAGACTGATCGCTGGCCGTCCGATCAAGTATTATGTCACCTGTTGGATCCGACCCGTGATCTAATCCTAGCCGCCCGTTGCGAAGGGGCATCGCGCGCCTCGGACGCGACACGTGGACAAGTAAAGAAGATCCGTCGTCCGTAGCCGCCCATTGTCTGGGTATTTTGCGACTCACACCCAACCCTTTTTGGATTTATTTCAGACTCTTTAAACTTTCGTCTTCTGTTCAAGGATTTTGTAATATTTGCGAACTTGCCCCGCACGTCTATATTATTGCAGGTTAGCCCCCGCTAGGTCGCGTGCTTCGCACGTGGCCCTGGCGTTTTTGCAGGCGACCTCCCCGTGTTTTTGAGTATATGGTTTTAGTGCTTAAACATTTAATTGCGGTATAATTTTTTGTGGACATATTGCATTTTGGCCCTGCAACTTTCATTATATTACATAAATGCCCCTGCAAGTGTGCCTTTTCTTTTTGCTTCTAGTAATTTTTGCATGCGTCTAGAAAAACTAAAAAAATCTCCAAAAATCGCATTAAGCTCCTGTTGCATTTTAGATTCACGTCATATTTTTATTTTTCATTTTATTACATTTTATTATTTATAAAAAAAATCAAAAATACTCATTTTCAGCATTGTTTGCGTCATAAAATCCCTAAAAATTATAAAAAACTACCCAGAAAATTCCCAAAAAAATATATTTTGTGTTTTTTAGTATCATTTAGCTCCAGACCAAAAATCATTAAAAAATACCAAAGAAAACTCCTAAAAATTATAAAAATATAAAAAGATTTAAAAAAAATATATAAAATTCAAAAAAATATAAAAATTGTGTTCTCTTTTTATGAATTTTCTTTACTCTGTTATCTTTAATTTAAAATTAATTTGGGAAAATTTTGTTGCTGTTTGCTATTTTTCATTCCCATTTTGATTTCGGCCAGCATTGATATTCACTGTTTTCTTATATTTTGACATTTAAAAATACCAAAAATATTCTGAAAATTTCCCAAAAATCACAAACAGTAGAAAAGTATAAAAATACCAAAAACATTTCATTTCCTAATTTTTGAGCTTTTTCCCTTATTTTTATAAATAGTTTATCATCTCTTTTCTTATATAGTTTGTATATTCCGATATTGAAAAAGAAAATAAAAATATAAAATATAAAATTATAAAAATCAGAAAATTAAAAACCAAAATACAAAATTAAAAATTAAAAAAATAAAATTAAAAAACCCACAAAAACCTTTGCTTGCTTAGTGTAGACATCACTCACATTCACTCACACGCATTTGTCTGATCTGCCATGTTTGCTCCATGTGTTCGAACTCTCTGCATACTTGCTTGCTATACATTTTGTGCAGAGTTAAAAATAAATTTTAACTCCACATTTATTTCTAATTGTTGATTTGTAGTGTGGGTTAATTGTTGATTAAATACATTTTATTGTGGGTCACCGCAGTGACCTCGGTTGTCTCTGCCTTATGTGAGACATACTTTTTAGAACCCCGATAATATGTGTTTATCAGCAACTCCCACCCCTATTTTCCCTTATTTTTTATTTCTTTAGAAAATAAAAATTTATATATTCATCACTATATCTCTCTAACATTCTATTAAAATTTCGTCAGAAATAGAGACTCATGTGCCCTCCATCCATACGTCATTTTTTTAACGATCGCAGGATTTTTTAAATCGACCTTGTTTGGATGGAGGCCGTAGGAGTCTCTGTTTCTGACGTAATTTTAATAGAATGTTAGAGGGATATAATGATGAATTTACAAATTTTTATTTTCCAAAGAAATAAAAAATGAGGGAAAAATAGGGGTGCGAGTATATACATATATGGGTTAAATGGGGCTGCCCCCTGGGAGTAGCCAACTTGGCTACTCCCACCCCTATTTTCCCCTCATTTTTTATTTCTTTGAAAAATAAAAATTTGTAAATTCATCATTATATCCATCTAACATTCAATTAAAATTTCGTCAGAAACAGAGACTCCTATGGCCTCCATCCAAACAGGTTCAATTTTAAAAATCCTGCGACCGTTAAAAAAATGACGTATGGATGGAGGGCATAGGAGTCTCTTTTTCTGACGAAATTTTAATAAAATGTTAGAGGGATATAGTGATGAATATACAAATTGTTATTTTTCAAAGAAATAAAAAATAAGGGAAAAATAGGGGTGGGAGTAGTCAAGTTGGCTACTCCCAGGGGGCAGCCCCATTTTACCCATATATATGTGTATATATATATATATATATATAGAGAGAGAGAGAGAGAGAGAGAGAGAGAGAGGTAAATGGGGCTGCCCCCAGGGAGTAGCCAACTTGGCTACTCCCACCCCAATTTTTCCCTCATTTTTTTTATTTTTTTGGAAAATAAAAATTTGTATATTCATCATTATATCCCTCTCACAATCTATTAAAATTTCTGATAATTTCATCAGAAACAGAGACTCCTACGGCCTCCATCCAAACATTGTTGATTTAAAAAATTCTGCGACCGTTAAAAAAATGACGTCTGGATGGAGGGCTTAGGAGTCTCTGTTTCTGACGAAATTTTAATAGAATGTGAGAGGGATATAATGATGAATATACAAATTTTTATTTTCCAAAAAAATAAAAAAATGAGGGAAAAATAGGGGTGGGAGTAGCCAAGTTGGCTACTCCCTGGGGGCAGCCCCATTTTACCCCTATATATATATATATAGGGGTAAAATGGGGCTGCCCCCAGGGAGTAGCCAACTTGGCTACTCCCACCCCTTTTTTCCCCTCATTTTTTATTTTTTTTGGAAAATAAAAATTTGTATATTCATCATTATATCCCTCTCACATTCTGTTAAAATTTCGTCAGAAACAGAGACTCCTACGGCCTCCATCCACACATGGTCGATTTAAAAAATCCTGCGACCATTAAAAAATGATGTCTGGATGGAGGGCTTAGGTGTCTCTGTTTCTGATGAAATTTTAATAAATGTGAGAGGGATATAATGATGAATATACAAATTTTTATTTTTCAAAAAAATAAAAAAATGAGGGAAAAATAGGGGTGGGAGTAGCCAAGTTGGCTACTCCCTGGGGGCAACCCCATTTATCCATATATATATATATATATATATATATATATATATATGGGTAAAATGTGTATGCCCCCTAGGGGGAGCTAACTTAGCTCCCCCCGTCTTTTTTTCACAAAATTTTTTTATTTTTTTGAAATCTAAAACCGTGTAAATTCATTATTAAATCTCTATATTATGTCATTCAAATTTCATTTGAAACAGAGACTCGTACGACCTCCATCCAAACGGGGTCGATTTAAAAAATCCTGTTACCGTTAAAAAATGGCTGTCTGGATGGAGGCCGTAGGAGTCTCTGTTTCACACGAAATTTTTATGACATAATATAGGGATATAGTGATGAATATTCACGGAAAAAATTTTCAAAAAAAATAAAAAAAAATTGAAGAAAATAAGGCGGGGGGAGCTAAGTTAGCTCCCCCTAGGGGGCAGCCCCATTTTCCTCTCTCTCTCTCTCTCTCTCTCTCTCTCTATATATATATATATATATATATATATATAGGGGTCACTTCAAATGAGGTGGGGTCTCACCAATATTGTGGTGAGCCTTCAATAGGATTCGTCGGATCTCAATCTGACGGTATCATCAAAAATCATGTCCAAAAGGGCAATTTCGTCATCCTATTTTTTTTGTAAATTCGAATTTCATTTAATGGATTTGAATTACCATTCAATGTTTTCTCATTTTGGTATTTTTGAAGAGGTAAATGGGGCTGCCCCCAGGGAGTAGCCAACTTGGCTACTCCCACCCCTATTTTTCCCTCATTTTTTATTTTTTTTGGAAAATAAAAATTTGTATATTCATCATTATATCCCTCTCACATTCTATTTAAATTTCGTCAGAAACAGAGACTCCTACGGCCTCCATCCAAACATGGTCGATTTAAAAATCCTGCGACCGTTTAAAAAATGACGCCTGGATGGAGGGCTTAGGAGTCTCTGTTTCTGACGAAATTTTAATAGAATGTGAGAGGGATATAGTGATGAATATACAAATTTTTATTTTCCAAAAAAAATAAAAAAAATGAGGGAAAAATAGGGGTGGGAGTAGCCAAGTTGGCTACTCCCTGGGGGCAGCCCCATTTTACCCATTTTTGAATCATACCTTTATTGATCTTTTTCCAATTTTACATCGAATGAATTGGATTAAACCATATCTTTGTAAACGCCCGTGAGATTTTGTGAAAATTTATGTTCTTTTTGTAATTTCGGTAATGATTTCGTTTTTCATATTTTCGTTTGTAAATTGATAATTCTGTTTTGTAAATGGGTACATTTATTTTGTAAACTCCAATGAGTTTTTTGTAAGAGTAATTATCCTCTTTGTAAACTCCGGTCTTCTTTTGTAAATGTATATATTCATTTTGTAAAATTTCTGTGACCTTTTGTAACTGTGTCGTGCTCTTTTGTAAAATTCCCAGAGAGCTCTACAAAAAAAGTAAACAATAATGAGATTTGTAAAAAAATGAATCAATATGTAAATCGAAAGGTCAATTATGTAAATTATCAAAAAACAATGTAAATCCGTGCATTACCATTGTAAAATTTCTATGACCTTTTGTAATTGCATCGCGCTCTTTTATAAAATTCCGGAGAGCTATGCAAAAAAAGTAAACCAATAATGAGATTTGTAAAAAAAAATGAATCAATATGCAAATCAAAAGGTCAATTATGTAAATCATCAAAAAACAATGTAAATCCGTGCATTACCATTGCACATCCACCGATCGACCCCCTTTCGCCTGGAGGAACCTCACAGCCCTCGACGAAACCCCTTCGCCATCGCCGCCAGCACCACGCGTAAGATGCATCACGTCTCCTTCCTTCGCATCTTCCTTCTTCGGGACACATCCTCCATCGTCGAGAAGCTTTGCGTGGAGGAGAATATCGATGACATCGACGGTTGATCGTGAGGGAGAGAGAACGCTGCTGTTGGACGATCGTGCACATGAGAGAGGATATGCGCCGCCGTCGTCGAATCACGAGAGAGAGAGGAGGGAGTGCCATCGTCAATCAATGGAGAGAAAGAGAGAATGGAAATAACATAATGACTTACCATAAAAATAGGATCTATGGTTGTCACATTCTGTATTTAGAATGTGACAATGACGAAAATGGGTTTTCAGCCATTAAATTAATTAAATTAATGTATCATTAAATCCAACCGTGAGATCCAAAATAGAAGGACGAGATTGAGGGCTCACCACAATATTAGTGAGATCCCGTCTCATTTGAAGTTTCTCCTATATATATATATATGAGGTAAATGGGGCTGCCCCCAGGGAGTAGCCAACTTGGCTACTCCCACCCCTATTTTTCCCTCATTTTTTTATTTTTTTGTAAAATAAAAATTTGTATATTCATCATTATATCCCTCTCACATTCTATTAAAATTTCGTCAGAAACAGAGACTCCTACGGCCTCCATCCAAACATGGTCGATTTAAAAAATCCTGCGACCGTTAAAAAAATGACGTCCGGATGGAGGGCTTAGGAGTCTCTGTTTCTGACGAAATTTTAATAGAATGTGAGAGGGATATAATGATGAATATATAAATTTTTATTTTCCAAAAAAAATAAAAAAATGAGGAAAAAATAGGGGTGGGAGTAGCCAAGTTGGCTACTCCCTGGGGGCAGCCCCATTTTACCCTATATATATAGGGTAAAATGTGTATGCCCCCTAGGGGGAGCTAACTTAGCTCCCCCCACCCTTTTTCACATATTTTTTTTATTTTTTTTGAAATCCAAAACCGTGTAAATTCATTATTAAATCCATATAATATGTCATTCAAATTTCATGCGAAACAGAGACTCCTACGACCTCCATCCAAACGGGGTCGATTTAAAAAATCATGTTACCGTTAAAAAAATGACTGTATGGATGGAGGCCGTAGGAGTCTTTGTTTCACACAAAATTTTTATGATATAATATAGGGATATAGTGATGAATATTCACGGAAAAAAATTTCAAAAAAAAATAAAAAAATTTAAGGAAATGGGGCGAGGGTAGCTAAGTTAGCTACCCCCTGGGGGCAGCCCCATTTTACCCATATATATATATATATATATATATATATATATATATATATATATATATATATATATATATATATATATATATATATATGAGGAAAGGGAAGCTGCTCTCAGTAGCAACTAGGGATGCAAACGGTCGGATACGGATATAGGTATTACCATATCCTTATCCGTTTTTTAATACGAATACGTATGCGGATACGGATATTGACGGATATTAAAACTATCTTACCATATCCTTAAAAAACGGATACGGATGTAAAGCGGATATTGATCGCACACGAGTAATGTTAGAAATACTCAATAGAATCGACTTAAATATATAAGAATTGGATGAAAACACATGATAGTAATTTACTAAGTGTGTTTGTATCATAAAAATTATATAAATGTGTTAAAAGGAGTACAGAATTATGTTTTATATGGTTAAACATAAATCTAGGACTATATTTATATACGAAAACGGATATACAGATACGGGTACGGATGTTTGCGGATATCAAAACAATATCCATATCCCTATCCATTTTAAAATGGATACGGATACGGATGTCAAAATCTGTATAAAAAGGTTACAGTGACGGATCCCACACATTCTCCCTCTAGCAGCACCGTCCCCCTCGAGTGGTGCATCCTCTCTCCAACGGTGTCAGGTTACTGACAAATTGAATGCAACTTTTTCATAATAAAATCCTGATTGAAATGTGCTTGAATGTAGTCAGAAATTCTCAAAGTAGAATTTCCAGGCATAGAAGAACTTCAATAATCTTACTAAGCCTCCCCCTTCCCCAGAAGAACTTCAATAAGGCTTGAAGTCAGTCATAAGAATTAGCCAGAACTGTTATCCCATATAGTATTATTCTCGTGTGATAATAATTCCATTATATATGTCTTTGTGTGGAACCAAATGCATCCCTTTCACAATACTGAGAGCATGATACACAAAAAAAGGCTGTCAATAATATTCCTTGCTATATTTGATCCATTGGAACTTTGTCAGCAATGTCAACTGAAGCCATAAAAGAAAGGCCAAGTTGTCACCGTTGGCATTAATTAATTGCCAGCAACTACATGTTTGTCCTAGCAAAGATACAATATTTTGTGTATAAAACGTACCTTGTGATTAATTTCCATGGCTTTCTATCTTTTTATATAATATACATCCTCAACAGTATACGATTACAATATTTAGTGGTATGTTTTATGCCATGATTCCCAGATACCTCTGACTTGCTCATAGTATGTTGAAGATGCTTTTGAGGTCATCTCTAATGAGAATGCACATATGACTGAGGATGTTGATACAATTGAGAAGCCTTTTGTTGGAATGCATTTTTTTGGAAGATGAAGTATTGAAATTTTACAACCAGTATTCAAGGAAAATTGGTTTTTCTATACGAAATAAGACATTGCGAAGATCTTCGAAATCCAACCTCGTAACAGCTCAGAAAATTATTTGTTCGAAACAGGGATACAAAGATATCAATGATGAGTGACGTGTAGGATGCAAGGTAAAAAGAAGACAAGATATCCGAGAAGGATGTGAAGCCCACGCGATATTATAGAAGGATGTTATAGGAACGCGGAGCTGCTGACATTGCTACGATAAATGTCATTGCAGGAAATGTACAACATCCATTACAAATACTCCATTGCAGGAAATGTACACGAGTTTATCACCCGTTACATGTTACATAAACTACTAACTATTACAATAGATTTGCAAGATAATTCCAAATATAACTGCAACAAGAACGGTACGCTTCAGTTTGCGAAATTCCATCTGCAATAGCTTCATCTGTTGGATCATGTCGACTTGAAAAGTTGGCATTACATATGCCGGCTTGCTATTGCTATCATTAGTGACATCCATCCGAACAAAGAAATTACACGAACTTGGCTCCTGTTTCACAAAAAAAATTAGGAAATTTTGTAATTTGATATACGAAATATGCACTCTTTCTGAACTTATACCTTCCATCGCAGGCAATGAATAAATTGTTTACCCATGCTCCATTCTCTCTTTGATACATGCATTACGGCCTTCAAGCCACAATAACATGAGGATTCCCTCGTTTGCCTGAAGACGCCGATGAAAATGATTCGCTCATATTTCAATAGCCTACAATAAAGGTAAACGGTAACATAAAATTGCAAATAAAATCAACTACAAATGAAACTAAAACTTGAGATATTGAATAGAATCCCTCAAACGCGAGCATATGTCCATTTAAGGGAAGGTGATTCTCTTAGACGGTAGAAATTGAAGGAAAGTTGATTTACTTCACAAGCACTCCATATAGTTAAAACTCCTTATAGTTCCATTGTTCATAGTAAACAATGTGTAGTAAAGGAACCAAGTCAGTAAATAGCAAAAACTCCATATAGTTCCATATGTCTTCATTTTGCAAGATTCATGCATACCACATTGCCACCATAACATGTCACACATATGTGCTATGATGTATATGCAATTACTTACCAACGTTACATTAAGCAAGCATCGATTTTCCATCTGATTACTATATGAGACATGCACATCACTTTTTCACCTTATTCCACTCAACCTCAATTTTAAAATCACAATCAAATCCATTATCTCTAATCAACAATCCAACTGGGATTTCCCCCGTATTCCTATTCAAAGTATCTGGAAAAGTTACAAAAGGAGATATTTTTTCACAGCTTGTGCCTAAAAAGATCAATCTATTAGCAAGCCAGTGCTAATTCTACGTACTTAAACTAAATCCAACCCGTTCTCTGTAACTACCAACTTTAGAACCTTCTCGAACTTTCTACCAGAATCAAATAGTAACATATACTTGACCTACTTGGAGAGGAGGGTCGGAGGTCGGCGAGTGTGGAGGGAGTGGGAGGGAGCAACGACGAGAGGGGGCGTTGCAATTGCGTGGCCACTGCAAGGGAGGCGGTCAAACCTTGATGGGAAGGGGAGGTGGAGGGGCGACGGGAGAAAAGACTATCGTTTGCATATTGGGATAATATGATGGAAAGGTCCGGATGGGCGAGGTGAAGGTCGTGCATAGGGAAGGGGTCGTGCTCGAGGGCACGCACGAATGTGGCGGAGGAGTGTGTGAGGAGAGAGAGTAGGGCACGGGAGGGGAGTGCTGGAGATGGACTTCTAACCTTTTCATCCAATGGTTGATGGTGTTTCAAATGGACGGTTCAGATGTGTTGAGCAGCCAAGCTAGCTGCTACTAGGAGAAGCTTCCCTTTCATATATATATATATATATATATATATATACATTTCTGTATACAACAATCAAAATACGGTACAATGTTACACATGGTGTATTGTGCTTCGGAATCACTTTCAAATGCTAAACTTTTAACCATTAATACTAAATAGCAAATGACACCATTGAGCAAATTTTGGAAGATATGTACACATAACATTAATAGGTGATTCAATCTATAATGTCAGATTTTTGAAAACAAATACGCAAACAATAAGCAAATTACTCATGTTACAACAGAGGATTTACTCTCTGTATATTGATAAATAATATGACAAGATAAATTAGATAAATAACGTCTAAATAATTTTGCCTCCCATCCCCAAGAGGAAATTCTGGCTTCGTCCCTAGGGTATATGTAATTCAATTAAAAAAAGAAATAAAATCGAGAGAAGAATGCAGAGGAAGCCGTTATGGCAGTAATTCTTAGCACTAAAAAAGAAATTGGATGATGAGAATTATGATTGTTGGATTAGCATCTAATGGCTTATCATGCATGCTCATCCCAACTCTAATGGGTACAATGGCCATTGAATGGCCTAGTGCTTCTAAAGAACTCATTTTCCCGTCATCGCTAGCCTTAAACCGCCACAATATATGTGACATTCTTGATCAATACCATCATCTAGATGATAATCATTGGTTCGTGTTTACATCACATGCCTCATCGCTTTGATATTTTGCACATTTTTGTTTCCCAAAACAAATTTTTATTTTCCTAGAATATTGCTCAACTACATCGATTCCATTGAAAACACTCATTTCTTCAATTGGTCAGGTGCCATTGGGAATATCATGTAGCACCATTTGGATGATGCTATTGAATGAATGAGGAAGCATTCTACCTTCGATGAGAAATAATGATGTGGGATATCTCAGTGGATGTGTTGCTTGTCTCTATGTAAATTATCATTCTAAACATTATATTTTAAGTAAGTTATTTTGTTAATAGTATTTTTTACTAATAATTTTGTCCCATTTCCATTTTTAGGCATGAGCTCTTGAACATTGCTTCCCATCATTTGCATTGAACCATAACCTTTTACCCAGCATCAGGAAGTGAGAAGCACTTGCAAAATAACTGTTAATCAATTAAATGACCATCATGGCCTGTTGGCATATAACCATAATTATTTCAATTTTCGCTAACTCAAAATCTTTTAGTAATACATTTAAGAGTACTCAGTAACATCGGCTTATTAATCTAGCAAATATTTATAATAATCAACTAATTATTTCTTTTGTATTTATTAACATAGTGTCATTTTTCTAGCTCTTTATATTTGCATGGTATCAACTTGTATTGAATTAAGTAAAACATGCTCAAAGTAATTTATTATCATTGAATTAGTAACAAAGGACATTAGGTTGTAAAAGTTTATTAATTATTTATTAATATACCATTCACATATAACTCTCATATATATCTTTCTATAATGTACTCACTTCATATACATATATCTTGTTGCTATTAGAGATTATTGTTGATTTGATTTACGGTAGCAGTGAGATTTTCGAAGTTGATTCTGATGAGTTTATCTTTGATTATGAGAAGTTTGTTGATGAAGGCCTTGTGTTCATGCACATACCTTACATGTTACTCCTCTTTCCAAAGGCATTGAAAACAGGTCAACAACATCTCTCCAAAAATCTCCTCCAAGCTAAGGTTGATTACAGTTATCATCTCTTCCATGTCATCCATTGAAGCATACAATTCATTGAAAAATGATCATGGGGCACGCTTGTTAAAGAAAGATTTTCTAATTCAGAAGAAATGGTTTGGAGAATTTGGCTCTAAAGCATCATTGCCTACATCACCACGTAAGGAAACTTCGTGCAAATGAAGTGGAATATGAATCATAGATTCATTAATACTATAATCAGATCTTAGCCCTCTATCTATGCCAAATCAATAAATAAACTCCTTAATTAGATTTAATTAACAATATACACTGTGTATATAATTAATGCTAATTAATGTAACAAAATCCCTAAAAATTAGAGTAATGTTTTACATAATATAGTGAAAAATATAATTTTATTAAAAATACAAAAAATGTAGAACTCAAAATTAAAATACACTATATATACATAGTATTATTTTCATAGGTATTTTCAACAAAATAAAAATACCCATTTTGTAGCAAAGATCTATGTCAACAATTGATATGTTCCCAATAGCTACTTCTACCATCAACAAAATAGCATGTATACAAATGTAATAGAACTTGGAAATGACCCCGGTATGCAAACCATGAATTAAAATGTGACAGCATAAATAGCACTCACCATTCTCTTAAAAGTGAAGAGTAACAATGGAACTCTCATTTTTTTTTGCATTCATTTACATGTTTCTTCGTAAATTGCAACAATACACTTTCAAACTATATGCACATCATGTCAACAACAAAATTGAAGACAACAAAAAGGATTTCAATCAAATGTGTGGATGATCAAAACCACTATAGTAGCATTTTTCTTCTGTTCTTCCCATCACCTTGGACCTGAAACCTGTTCTGAGGACAGATACGAGAATGATGCCATGGTGGTGGTGGTCATGGGGGACAAGCCATCCTTCATCGTCGACTTCTTGTTACTTTCCCGGGCCTCATTGGATTCTTGATTCCTAATTGTCATGTACATGGCAGCGGTACCAGAGGACTCCATCCTCCCTCCACCGTAGAATCTCAGGAAGTTGAGCAACTCAAGACGAGGCTCCCACACTGGCATGGTCCCTTCCAGCATGCCTACAACCATGGCCATGCTTGGCCGTCGTGCTGGCTCCTCGTGCAGGCAACACAGTGCCACTTTGACAGCCTTCTCCACCTCCTCCCTGGATGCCCTTCCTACCAGCCTTGGGTCGAGTAGCTCGTCGTACTGCTCTGCCTCATGCTTTTCTATGGCTACTAGCGGGAAGTAGGATTCCCCACCGTCCGTGGACATTGTATTGCCTGAACAATGCATCAACTTTTAGCTCTAGTTGGCACACAAAAACTTAGGGAAAGCTTTATATGACAATGGTTGGAATTTTCTTACAGGCAATTTCACAAAGAAAAAAATGAAATACTAGTTTAATCATAATCTGCACTGGTATAAGACATTAACGAAAATGACAACATCGAAGTCCGAAATTTAAGAAATGATGCTACTTTATGTGGTATAGGAAGTAAAAAAAACATAAGAACACATTTTGACGAGAGAAAATACAAACCGTTTCCTCGTTCTAATTCAGTCGTGATAGGGAAGACGATTCCCCTGTTACATTGTCTGCCACCCCACTGAACTAATAAAAGAGTTTCTTAGGAAAAATGTTGATTCTTAAGCACATGACTAAGGCAGTTGATCGCGGGGAACATGATCAAGAAATCGACCTTCGCATTATCACATGAGAAAGGTTACTGCCCTATATTTCATATATACAAGACTATACTCGAATTGGGATCACACGATTTCAGACGGCGAGAATAGGTAAGAGCTCGCTAATTAAGTGTATTGGAAGTCCAATTTCACTTGTAGTCATTTTAATGGCAACCAAGATAGGAATGAAGGTAGTTTGTGTAATGTATATGGCCAAGACCCAAGCAGTCGCATACACACACACCGCATAGGGATGACAGAAGCACATGCTCCTAATCACCTCAAGCCAATTATATATGCCATTACAGGTGAAGTATAAGAGATATTCGAAATAATCTCGGATATTAACTTATCTTATGATCCGAACATTGTTATGCAATGCTCATTTTTTTATGAACTTGTAGTCATTTGTATCATGACTAATTCAACAGATAGTATGGCGTATGCTATTCATAATAAAAAGTGAATTTATTGAATTATATCAGAAAACAAATCTCAGTATTGAACACACAAACTTCCTGAAGCTTGGTAGCATGCTCCCCTTTTCCCTTTAGAAAAAAAATTAAGGGATTTTTATGGTATGAACACTAGAGTTTATATTCAAAAAAGAAGTGTCTTCTTGAAAAGGTTCTTCTACTTTTACATCCTAATCTCATTAAACTAATCCTAAGAAGTTGTTAATGTGACTTCATGAATTCCTTCCCATGTTCAATGCACGTCTTTCCTTATCACGAGCTTTCTATGTAATTCGTTCCAGTTCTTCCGCATTCCTTACTATTTAAATGTTGAGAAATTGAATGATTTCTTTCAATAGTACACTTCTCAAACATATTTGCACACACATCCATTATAAACATGTCCCATCTTCAGAATATAATTTCCTAGTCCACATGGTGACACCATTAATTGTTGACAGTACATTAGAATTCATAAATTTGAGATTGAGAATTCACCCAATACAAGATTGTTGCTTATTATGAAATATAAAATAGAAACAATGAAATCAATTATCAATATGGAACGTGGAGATTTATGCGGAATCCTACTTCTTAAGGAGCGGGATGAAACCATGGATGAACACCTAAAAAGGTAGATTCTTCTATTAATGTTCTCCCAATGAGTACAAGGGTATGGGGCTCTTCATATAGCCTCAACGGCATATGAAAGTCCCCTCAATAGATGATGCTGGACTAAACATGATTACATCGTAATCGGACACTGTAGAGATCCAATTACCCATCTACATGCATACTCTAACACTCCCATGTAAGCTAGAGCATGCAGTGCTCAACTTAGACAAATAGAAAAAGCACTCACTCATACACCGAATACATATTACTACAGATAACATTAACTCAATGCATACTCTGTTGGTTGTTGATGATGATGTTGCTTCTCATATCATGCTAATGAGGAGGAACTTGAGGGCTGGAAAGTGAGTGATGATCCGTAGATAACTCTGGATTAATAATTGGCTCGAGTGCTTTGCATCTGCATCAATCAGAGTCACCTTTAGTATAATGAGTCTCTTTCATGGAGTACTATGACCGACAACGTGTGGAAGACTGAAGATTGCACCATCTCTTTGAAGGATCAAACAAAGAAAGCCATGGGAATATCCATAACCATTGTTGCAGAAGACGGTATTCGGTATTCAGTCGGAGGGGTCACTGAATAGAGAATAATCGGTATTCGGGCGACTATTCGGAATTATTCGGTTTTGTATTTTTTAATATAAAAATTATTTATAATACATATATTCTTATATTTTTATACATATATGATCATTATTTAACATGAATCCAAGATAAAAGTACCCATCAATATAATAGATATATAGAATTTGACATTTGTGGTGATACCGTGGTAAAACGTAACCCATAAAATTTGAAAATTGAAAATAAAAAAATAAAAATATGAAAAGTCGAACTCCAGTCGGCCTCATAGTCGGTCCAGTCGGCCTCATAGTCGGTCCAGTCGGCCGAATAGTCGGCCGACTATTCGGTTGGGCCGACTATTGCCCGACTGGAGGTCTATTCAGTCGGGTACCCCCCCGCACCGCATAGTCGGACCGACTATTCGGTATAGTCGGCCGACTATTGCAACACTGTCCATAACTAGATCAATAGAAATGGGTCATTCTCATAGGAACCTCTGAAGGACCTCGTACTGGAATTCATGGTTGTGGAGATATAGAAATGACTTGCTTATTCATGAGGTCCTAAGATTCCCTTATATAGAGAGGAGAAGCCATGTCGAGAAAATTACATAACAGAGATAGAAAGAAAAGAAAATACATAAAATAGGGAAAGATAAAGTAATCTTAATACTCCCGCCCAAGATGGGACATAGATTTTAATCATGCTCATCTTGGACCAACACCTTTGAAATGGCCCTCTGGCTAGAGCCTTGGTGAAAACATCTATTGCCGGGTCCCCTGAGCTGATGTGAGAAATAGAGATAAGGCCCTTTTGTATCATGTCACATGTGTAGTGTGCTTGGTCCTCTCATGGAAGACATGGTTGTTGGCAATGAAAAGAGCACCCTGGTTATCGCATTGTAAAAATTTAGGAAATGGTGTATCAATAGCTAGGTCAATCGGAACGGATATGACCTACATCATCTCAGTGCTCTCCTGCTCCATGGCTCTATACTCTGACTCAACACTAGATCTAGCAACCACGGTCTACTTCTTGCTCTCCCATGACAACAAAGAGCTCCCTATGAATACCACAAAACCCGAGGTAGATTTCTTGTCCTTGGGGCATCCTTCATAATCTACGTATGCACATTTTCAACTGATAGTAGGAGCTATACTGATAAAATTAAAGTCGCTTCGATCATCTACTATTTTAGCACTTCTATATCTCAAATATAGAAACAACATATTTAAGCGATCTAGATGCTCTTCTAAAGGAATACATTCTTGCATACTGTGGAAAAATAGACATTGCTTTAACAACAATTTGTTCTTTAGAGATTTCATCATCTAAAGACTCTCTTAAGTCTTAACCACATACTAGTAGAAGTCTTTTCACCTACGACCTCTGTGATGATCTCATCCATATGTACAACATGATCGTCGAGTGCGTCTTTTCTTCATACACCAACAAGTCCGAAGGCTCGAGTGTCCTTGCCCTACCGTTATTCAATGGTATCCACATGCTCCATTGCTTGAGAATAGCATGCACCTTGATTGTCAGAGGTTGAAGTTGTTCCTCCCAATGAACTTATCGATCTTTAGCATGTGCAACGTCATCTCATCCTTTGCTTAAGAGGAACCCGAAGTTTGGGATACCGGTTTATTGTACGTATCGCAAATAGAATGTGAATCAAATAACATACAAGCAAGTACGAAACAACCATAATATGTGATTACAAGGTTCACATTTAACCAAACTACATCATTGACGGCAATTGCGGGTTTCTCTCCATTACGATATAGAGGATAAAGAATAGTGCTAACACTAAGGGTCCGTTTAATTACGGGGTTATCCCGAGGTAACCCGATTTACCCCCATGCATTCTTAGGTTGGAATTTCATCACAAATCAATGTGACATCACATCACATTCCTTATTCCAACCCTTTACAACCATCATAACCTACCAAATTGTTACTATCCACAGAAGATTACCCTATCCACCCATCCCAGTAACCAAACATATCCTAAGGGAGTTTATATGGAACCTATGTACATACAGATCATTCTAAACGGGCAGATCCACAAATCTTTCAAATAAATAGGATTCAAAGATTGTTTCGAGGGCTTCCCATTGAATATGCAAGATTTTCATTTTGAGACAGCTCACCCCCCTCCCAAACTTGTGAGATCCCTGCATTAGGATTGGGCTATCATCCAAGGCATCTCAAAAAAGTTGAATGATGAGTTGATGGGTTTTTTTGGATGGAAAATCCTTACTCTATTTAAAAATAAATACGAATGTCAGTAATATGTGATAATGGCAATCATTTCAAATGTAGCACCGTTCCCAAGCTTACGGGAAGATTATATGCAACCATAAGATTGTTTGGTAGATTCATGGAGAAAATGGACTCAAAAATTAAGCATACCTGTCCAAATGGCGGTGTTTTCGTCAGAAGGCCCTTTGGGAGCAGCTGCAGTGGAGGAAGCGCAGTTCTTCCTCCCACGCACGATCTCCAAAAGAACCATCCCAAAGCTGTAAACGTCCGTCTTGTCGGATATGGCCGTGTTGGTCAGCCACTCCGGCGCCAGATATCCACGCGTCCCCCTCAGCCCTGTCATCAGCCCCGATTGCTCCGGCGAGAGAAGCTTCGACAGCCCAAAGTCGGAGATCTTCACTCCGCCATTATCGTGGAGGAGTATGTTCTCCGGCTTCACGTCGCAGTGTATGACCTTGTGTTCGCATCCGCTGTGCAAGTACGCAAGCCCCCGAGCCGCCCCCACCGCAGCTTCCATCCTCTCTCCCCACTCCATCACCGGCCTCCCGTGGGCCGCGAACAGCGACCTGTCCAGGGATCCCCTGTTCATGTACTCGTACACAAGTAGCCTCCGAGAGCCCTGCGCGCAGAAGCCGCGGAGCTTCACGAGGTTGACATGGTGGATCTTGCCGATCACGGCGATCTCCGTGCAGAATTCCTTCTTCCCTTGCAAACCCATGTGGCTGAGCTTCTTCACGGCCACCGTGGTTCTGTCCGCGAGGACTCCTTTGTACACCACGCCGAACCCGCCAGACCCAATTTCGTCTTTAAACCCCTCCGTCGCTGCCTCCAGCTCCTCGTACGCGAACCGAGTAGGCAACCCGGGGATCGAGATATCGTCATCGTCTTCAGCCTCTTCATCTCTCGGCCATGATCTCCGGTTCCACTCCCGGGCAAAGACGGCAGACTTCTCGAGCCTACCCTGTTTCACTCGCTTCCGGCACAAGTAGACAAGCAAAGGGACGAGGATGAGGAGAAGGGTAACTAAGGGTACCATGACCGGGAGCAGGGCGGGGGACTTGGCCTTAGAAGACCCCTGACGACGAGGAGGAGGAGAACCGGCGGCCAGCACCTTGACGTACCCAACGAGACTACTGTCGCAGTCTGATGATGAGGAAAGAGAGCCGAATTCTTCCTCGACAAGATAGCACGCCCCCGTGGAGTTCTTGAAGTAGAAGCCTACGCACTTGCAATCAGAACTGCAGAGCCCACGGCAGGTGGTGGAGTTCGCGCCGGTGACGGCAGGGACTGCGAACTTGTTCGCAAAGTAGCATGTTTCCCACAGCGGCAGCATCTGGGACGACACGGCTCCCCCCGGAGAAGAATCGCCGCCGCAGGATGTGGTGGATGGAAGCACTAAGCCGTCGGCCGGCACGCAGCCGCCGGTGGATTGTATGAACCCATCTGGGCATTTACACGTGGAGACGTTGCTGCTTCCACCATCGACGCAGAGCCCCAATCCTTGGCAGATGAAGGGGAGCTTGCAATCCGCTTCCGGTGCGGCAAACACGCCTGTCTTATAGCCCGTGACGACAAATCGACCCTTAGGATCTACCTTGGCGATGTGCAGCTCCGCCTGCGGCAGCGGTGCTGAGAGAACGTAGCCGTCGTCGCCACCTCCTTTGAGGACGATCCCGGTGCTGTTTACCACCAAGTAGGAAGCCGAAGCGTCGGAGTTGCGGAACACGCGGACATCGTCGGACATGCTCCAGTACTGCTGCCTCTGTTTCCAGCGCAACACGGCGTCGGTTCCGGTGAGCGACATGCTGTAATCCCCCTCGGAGAGGTCGTCGTCCGAGACGGAGCTGGTGAGCCGGGTACCTGCCAGGAGGCGCTGGCCGGAGACGAGGGTGTCGGTGGGGTGGTCGAAGCTTTGCCAGAGGGTGACGTTGGACGGACCGAGGAGGACGAGGTTGCCATCGTCGCGGAGGGAGAGCGCGGAGATGGGGCCACCGAGGGGAGGCGTGGACCAGACGAGGGTGGAGTTGGGGAGGGAGAGGGAGAGGGAGGAGGTGGAGAGGGAGAGGAGATCGGAAGAGGAGATCGGGGAGGAGCGGTTGGCGGCCCAGACGATGGAGCCGGTGGGGGAGTGGCGGACGCAGAGGTAGAAGCGTAACTGCTGCTTGGAGGGGTTGCAGATGGAGGCTTCGAAGATGGAGCTGCGGGAGACGAGGAAGGCGCCCGACGTGTCCACATAGAGGACGTTGGATGCCGTGAAGTTGGGGCGGACGAGCTCCCTGTGGAGAGGTCCTGCTACTGCCAGGGAAAGGGGGTGGAAGAGGAGGAGGAGGAGGAGGAGGAGGAGGTGAGAAGATGATGCCATGGCTTCCGAGTGAGCGAGCGTGCGGCAACAGATGAGACGAGAAGAGAGGGGACTTGCGGAGGCCACCGGTTTTTGTCAGATCCGATTCGTAATTGGCGGGTAGGATGGTGATGGAGAGCGACTGCTGTGGACTTTTTTGGAGGGGATCGCTTATTTAAAAGGTTGGTGTGATTGATTTTTGTCCTCTCTACTCCGCATCACGACCATTTCCTCCTCCGTCTTTGACAATAGAGTGGAGATGCATTTAATTCACGTCTCCTCCTGAGCACCTTTGACCTCTCCGACACAGACACCCATATGCTACACATTGATTACATTGGCAATAATGCTTATGAGGGATCACGGATTCACGGCAACTGGCTTTTGGCATACTAATGGTGTGGGTGTGACCAAGTTAATTGCAATGCCCCGTACTGTGGAACGGTGGGTGAGAACATGAAGGAAAGAAAGTGTTATTCTCGGGTTCACTTCACACTTTCTATCTCTCTTCGGGACGTGAGATTTTTGAAACAGAACTAGAAACTTTGTTGAAATGATCGGATGAGATCGAAACATGTAATTAAAGCGGTTCAATCGGATGATGACGTCGTCATTATTTAAAATGAGATTAAACCGGACCGGTGAAAGAAAGTAATTAAACCGGCTAGTTAAACCGAAATAAAATAATATATATAATATACACTTAATATATTTATAATATATATAAATACATAGATAATGTATATATTTCACACTATACATAAAATATGTTTCTTATACACCATCAAATATCATACATATCATATATATATACACATATTATTTGGACTAGATGCTCTATAACATGATGATAGTTTAATTATATTTAAAACTCAATACATGCAAAAAGTTGTGTTAGTGTAGTTGATTAAAAGTGTGAAATAGGTAACTAAAGGTCATGGGTTCAACTCTCATTACCAACAAAAAGTTTAAATAATTTAAAAAGTAAATGTATTTCAACTTCGGTTGAACCTAGTTAAACCGGGTCAAAAAAATAGGTTGAACTGGACAAGGTAATTAAAATTTGAATAATCGAGCTGGCATAAACTGGTTAACCGGATCGGTCCAGGCCTGGTTCACCGGTCGGATCGGTCGAACCAGACAATCCGGTTTCAAAAACACTACTGACAATTGCTCCATTCACTTGATACAAATCTCCCCTTCCCCATAATTTTTATCCCAGTGCACGTCCCTAACATTTCATGGATCTTAGGCAAAAGAGAAGGAAAGGGCCTCCATAAAAAATAATTTATTTTTTGAATTTGCAAATTTCTTATAAATAAAGTTCTTTAAATATGAAAAAGAACTATGTATGTTTATGATCAACGAGCATCAAACAATAAGTAATGAACTAAAATTATAAAAAATAATTTCTATAATCGAAATAAACATCTATGGATATAATGCAACTAAAGGAACGTAAATACAAACAAAAGTTATGGGAAATAGCTAGGAAAAAATGTACGGCATTATTTTAAGTTAGAATTTTTTTAGAATGTCCAAGCACGGAAGCACATATATCTATTGACTATAATAACAAAGATATTTAAAAAATTAAGAGTTTCATCTCTTAATGTCTATTTTCCGTATCATATGGGTCAAAAAAAATATGGTTAGAGAATAATAATATTCAAGCAAGAAACACTACACAAATAATTACAATAAAAATAATACATGATTTAAACATACAATAAAATAATAGTAATGGAAAAAATAATCAAGTTATCAGTTTTTTATTTGATAGTTGCAATCAGGACAAGCTGATAGTTTCTATTAACAATCCACGATCCAAGCATATATATTTAATAAAATAAGTTCTCAATCACAACTAGCATTAATCTTGAAACCTAAATCAAATAATAAAGATTTAGTTTTATGGAAAATAAAATAATTTACCTAAAAATATTATTTGATGGTTGTTCACAATCCAACCATAAAATATTCTTGCCACAAATATGAAACCGATTATAATGACAATAAAAATTTTAAAAAAGGAAACGTATGTTCTGTGATTGAGAAATGAGAGATGACTTTTTTTGTAAAAAAGATAACAACAACTCAAGTGGTTACGCCACATTCCCAATCCTTTACAATGTGTAATAGCTTTCAATTTTGTAATTTCTTAGAAAAAAGATAAGAGATGATTTACAATTACACAAATATGGTGAGTAGATGTGTGAATCTAAAAAATAACCGTGATTTGTGGATCTAAGGGAAAAAACAATGCACAAATATAAATAATATCATTAACTGAGATCGTGATTTAGGGGTGCCCAACAACAATAACTAGTCATAAATTGAAAGTAGGAGAAATTGCAGCAGTGGCGGAAATCACAAATCACAAGAGGAGGAGGTCATTTTTGTCTCCAAAGGACACAATTAAATTCAATGTGAAGTCTTAACTTTTAAGATATTAATATGGCATAGGGAACCCAAAGGATTTTTAGGCATTTGGGAATATGAAGAGTCAAATGACACATGTAAATGTAAATAATTAATGGACCTATGTAACCATTTAGACATTGGATTGGTATTTGATAGGGATGAAAATGGATATGGATATATCCGAATATCCGCTTACAGTATTCGAAAAAATACTGGATACAGATATACATATCTAAATATTAATCGAATACGGATCGGATGTGGATATGGATTGCAAAATTTTTCGGATATGGATGCAGACATGGTAATGGCTTGAATATTTCGGATTCGGATATCAGAATAAAACATTTAATATTATGTTATATATTAGTTAATATAATACGAGACACAACCCTATGTTAATATATTAGTATTATATATTATATAAGATAATATATCAATGATATTAATAAACTTTTGTTTATTTGGGGATGGACACGAACAAAAGTTACGAAACTATATCCCCCCTTTGCTTCTGGTTAAGAACGCATGTCACCTCGACGGTCCCTTTTATCAGGATGCAACTTATTTATATTTCATTATCATTTTTTAAAATCATTATAAACTTTGATTAAATATCAATTCGTATTCGTATGCGATCACTAAAAGACCTGTATTTGGATTCCGTGTTTATTGGATCCATATTTGGACTCACTCTTTCATTGGTTCATATTTTGATTAGCTCTTTATTTAATATATATTCAGGTTTTCTCTTTATTCGATCCATATTCGGATTCGGTAAATATCTGATTCGTATCTTTATTTTTAAGGATACGATTTCCTTAATGCATATCTGAATCGTATCCGTAATCGTATTCGATAGAGATGAAGCGAATATGGATATAGAAATAGGCATATCTGATCCGTATCCGATCCGTTTTCATCCCTAGTATTTGAAATAAAAATAATAAAAACTAACTATATATAACCAATTTAAAGATGGCCCCCCAAAATTGCGAGGCCCTGGGCCATTGCACCCCGGGACAAGGCTCGGGCTCAGGGACGACCCTGCTTATCCCCTACCTTCCACTCATGTTCCTTGTTGGTCTTGTTCTCTTTCAATGTTTGGTGACGAGTTTGTGACCTTTGATTAAGGATGCAAACATTTGGATATCGATACAGATATCAATATTATCGTATCGAAATTCATTTTCAGATGCAAATAGAGATGCAGATATTAAAAGATATTAAAACTATCTTATCATATTACTAAAAAATAGATAGATATGTAAAACAGATATTGATCTCATACAAATGATTTGGAAATATTTTATAGAATCAACGTAAATATATACGAATTGGATGGAAAACACATGATATAAATTTACTACATGCGTTTGTATCATAAAAATTGTATGAATATGGTAAAGGAATGTATAAAATTATGTTATATATGGTTAAAAATATATCTATGACTATATTTATATATGAAAAAGGATATACGAATACGGATGTTTGCGGATATCAAAATGATATACATATCTGTATCGATTTTTAAGATGGATATGGATTCGTATGTCACAATCTGCATAAAACGGATAAAGTGGCAGATCATATACGAACATACATGTAACCGCTTGCATCCTTACCTTTAATCCCAAACTCCCTACTATGTACACTCGGGATTGTCTCGGGAGAGAGCCTCTCGTCGAAGCCCTAACAGGGGATGGAGCAGAGCTTTCCAACCTCCGATGGATTTCACGTGCCCCACCACTCCATCTGCCTCCTTTTCATGCCCTCTCACCCCGATTGCACCCTCACCATGTGCCCTCTCCATGTGGTGTCATTCTTCCCCATTGAACATCTTTTCCCCTCTCCACTTGCGCATACGCATCTACCCTCTATGCACGGTACCCCTCCTCACCATGCATACACCTATACCCCTCTTCGCATGGAATCCTTCTTCCTCATTGGACCCTTGTCCACCCCCTAGTACACCTTTTCCTCACATATGGAGGTAGCACCGACCTTACTTTTGACATTAGTGACATATCTTGGTATATTGTTGGTGCCTTAGTCTGCAGTGAATGTGTGCATATGGACTTTAATGTCAAATGATTGTTGCTAAAGTGATGCAGTATACTTTGATTCCCATTTACTCTCTACTTGACTAGTCTATTATGCGCTCCAACATGTGGATGAATTGTTACATTTTGGCAACAGAGGGGGTTGTCATAACCATCCCTTAACTCTTTAACACCTCTCATTCTTATCACAATGTCGTATGTTGTAAATTACTTAAGCACGCACAAAAAAGATCAATCGCGGAAGTACAAAGATAAACATATTTATAAGATTCACCCATAATTAGGCTACGTCCTTAGGTAGCGGTGATTGACTTTTACTATGTGATGAAAGAAGAATACAAGGGATACAGAGAGCCCTAACCCTATGGGTTCGTTTAGTTGCAGGGTTGGGCAGGTTTGGGTTGGGTTGGGGTACTATTCACAGAGGTACCCCCTCCTCACAGTTTACTATTCACCCAGCCCAGCCCAACCCTGCCCAACCCTGCAACCAAACGAACCCATAGGAGTTTATATACTACTCTCGTATAACGAGACCCCCATCTTGTTGGGGTATGGTAAGGCAAGAGGAGGTGTGCTTCAACCTAGGATTGAATGGTTAGGATTCAAGGCATATCAACACTCTCTACCTTGAATAGAGTCTCCTGAGAAGTTTTGCCAAGCTTTGTCGTGCAGTCGCCAGCCCGTCCTAAGGACTATTGCCAACTGTCAACATCGAGAAAGGTCAAACAATGTTTGAACTTACTCCCAAGAACTGCCTTTGTGAACATACCAGCTGGATTATCTATTGTGCCAACCTTCTTTACATTGTTCCTCTTCTCAGAACAAATGAAGTGATACCTGACATCTATGTAATTGGTCCTCTCATGATGCAATTGATCCTTGACTAAGCATATTATACTGAGACTATCACAATATGCTATACCATGATCATGTTGTAGACCAAGATCTCTGACTAAACCTTTCAGCTATATACCTTCCTTTGCAGCTTCTGCCAAAGCCATGTACTCTACCTCTGTGATAGAGAAAGCAACTAATGGTTGTAAGGTAGTCTTCCAACTAATGGTAGAACTCTCCAAAGTGAAAACGTGGCCTGTCATTGATCTTCTTCCATCAACCTCTACAACATAATATAAATTTGAATATTCAGGAATCAAATACTCTGAATCACTTCTGTAGATTAGTCCAATGTATGATGTTCCTCTCAGATGGCGGAAAATCTGCTTGACTGCTTGCCAATGCTTTTTCTTTGGATTCCCCCATGAATATGTTAACTATGCTCATTGCATGAGCGATATCAATTATCGTGCATATCATGACATATATAAGACTTCCGACTACATTGGTATAGGGAACACATGACATGTGTTCCTTTTATGCATCTGACTGAGGTGCGAAAGAAATTGAGAGATGAATATTCGCAGTGGATGGAGTACCTAGAGGCTTGTCTATAGATATCCCAAATCTCATTACAACTTTCTCGATGTTATTCTTCTAAGATAAGAAAATAATCCTTTCTGCATGATCTTTAATGACCTACATCCCTAGAATCTTCTTCGCTACGATGAGGTCATTCATATCAAACTATGAACTAAGGAGCTTCTTCATATCATGTATGGTACCCTTCTTCTTGGCAGTAATCAACATGTTGTCAATATACAATAATCGATAGATGGAGGGCAATCCTCCACCTTGTTGTAGTAAATACACCAATCATATGGGCTCCCGTTGAACCTATGATAAGTCATGAACCTATCAAACTTCTTTCCTCAGAGAGTGCTTAAGACTAAAGGCAATTTAGTGTATTTTCTCAAAAAGGATTGGGTTACTAACATCAAACCCCTTATTTCTTAAGCAAATATAATGGTATCACAGGCTTCTGATATTGTTATATGCTCATTTTCGTCTATTTTTTCCCTGTTTTTTTTCTTTTTTTTCTTTTGTTTCTTCCTCTTCGGAATAGGAAATCAAAATTTTTTTATTCTCCCCTCATCCAATTCCCAAAAATAAGATTCATCATTTCGAAGAAAACAAAGGAAAAAAATTATCAATTTGATCCAAAAAAGTGGCGTGTGCGCATTTGCTTGAAACATTTCCCAAGTGATTGATTTACGTCTTTGAGCATGCATGGATCCTTTGATTAGTTCCCGACAAAAATCCGATTGTTGTGAGTAATGTATCAAAGATACCTCTTCTCCTTGATCACTATTATTACTACTACTGGCATCAACATCATGATCCTTATCAATGTAAATTACCACTCGTTTGGCTTTTCTTGAACGAATTTCATGATCTTCAATCTGCAGACATGGTATTCTTTGCCCTGAAATGTGAATCCCTCTGATTGATCATGAGAATGTCTTCTTTGAGTTCACCATGAAAGAAAGTCATTATCACATATAACTATTTCAGCTCCAAGTTTTGATGTGCCACAAGAGCTAGTAGCACTGTGATGGATGTATGTCTTACGATGGAGATAATATCTCGTTGTAATCCACACATTCCTTCTGATTGTAACCCTTTGCAACTAGGTTTGTCTTGTATCTGATGCATTTACTAACTGATATTCATGTCTTCCTGAAGACCCATTTGCATCCAACGACCTTCCTCTTCTTTGGCAACTTGACAAGCTCCCATGTTTGATTCTTGTGTAGAGACTCCATCTCATCGATTACAATAATCCGCTTCCCAAATTATGTCCTAGATATGACCTCCCTATAAGTGGAGGAGTCTATAGGTTGTTCCTCCTATGCAACCTGTAGTCCAAATGCAACCATGTCCTCGGTGGATGTATCTCTCTATGGGATCGATCAGTAGATACACTCTCTCCTATGGTTGCACAACTTAAGGTTGTTCAACATCAGCTTGATCAGGAGGGGTGTGATCAACTGGGTGATCACTACTTGGTGTCGGTTCAAACTCCACTTGTTCATACACATAATCACATGTCCCTACATTAACAAACTCACTACTCGAGGGAATCATGGAATTCTAATCAAATGTAGCATTCCTGCCAACAATGATTATATACTCAGAAGGGGATTGTATTCTCTGCCCTTTTACTCTTGCATCATATTCTATAAACACCCCTTTCTTTGCACTGGTTCTAACTTTCCTTCACTAACATGATAATAAGTAGCACAACCAAAGACTAGTAAAATAAACTAAATATAATGATCATTAGACCATACCTCCATTGGTGTTTTGAAGTAAGTGGCGGACACGATACTTCGATTCAGCAAGTAACAAGTTGTATTCACAGCTTGAACTCAAATACTCTACCAATTCCAACATTAAAGAACATGTACCTTGCTCTCTCCAACATGTCTTAGCCATTTGCTTTGCAACTCCGTTCAATTGTGGCGTAATTTCGATTGTGTGGTGTCTCGTAACAACCTCCTACTTGCATAATTCATTGAACTCTAACAAACAAAACTTCTGCCCATTATTTGTAAAGAGGTGTTTCACCTTCTCAGAAGTCTTCCACCAAGATCTTCTACTGCCTGAAGGTATGAAATACCTTATTCTTGTGCTTCATTATATAGACCCCAGTCATCATGGAGTAATCATAAATAATAGATATAAAGTGCCTAAAACCTCCCAAAGATGGGACCCGTGAAGGGCCCCAACAGCCACGTGATGTAATCGAGCATCTCTTTTGAATTTCTTCCTGTGTTATAACCTGAATACACAATGCTCACAAAATCTAGTTTGGATGACATGACATCCTCGATGAGACCCTTCATATGGAGGATATTCATCCTCAGCTGACTCATGTGTCCAAGTTGCATATGCCATAATTCTGACTTTGATCTCATGGATTTGATACCACTGCAACGAAATCGATAATTGTAGATCTATGCATGATGTATAGGGTCTTCTACTCGTTGCCCTCAATGACAACCACCCTAGCTTTAGCAACATGAATAACTCCCTTTTCCAATGCCATTATGTTAGATTGAGTATAGATCGAGAATATACATTCCGTCATCCTAGCTACCCTGCAAATTTTTGTCCTTTTTCTACTTTTCTCATTTTTTCTATGGCTTAATGACCATCTACTAATACCAAGAAGCTGGGAAAACCCAAGTTTCCACTTCATTTCAACAATGTTATCCTCACCTCCCCTTATAAGATTTCGAGGATGAAGATGCATGGAACTCTTCGTGGAAGGCTCAGTTGACAAGGGAGGACGCTCCTCAAGTGAACAATCGGGGAAAACATACGCAAGGGAGGAATCCAGGACGTCGTAGTAAGGCATAACTGAGCACAATGAGTCCAATGCTCACAACAGACATTGACTCAGCTAGAAAAGGTGTCACTTCCTAGCTATAATCACAAAGGGAAGTCACTTTACACCATTTAGATCCTAGAAGTGCCACAACCCAAACCAACACAATGATAATTCCAACAGTACAAACGATGTGAGAAGAGCAAAGGGTGAGAACATATGGGGAGAGGAGGAAGCGTGTGCAGGAAAAAAACCCGCATGTAACCCTAATTAATTAATCCACATAGCATGTGCATGCTACTTTGATCTTTCTACTAGATTAAGTTCCTCTTAGTAGCATAAACTCTCGTACTAGAAAGGAGCTTTTGTATGCCCATTACCTAAATCGATAAATCTATATTACATGGAAGCTTGTTTATATATAATGGGGAAGAAGAAGGTAGCAATAGAAAACAAGGAATGGAAATGAAAGGGTGCAAGTTCGAGGCCCAAATCCGACTAGAACTATATATTAGCATGGTCGGTATCTCTTGTCGATAGTTTTATCTAACCGGGTTGGTGGCAACATTATGAGCAGCAAGCTAACCATGAGTTCTTTGTATATGTGATTCATTACTTTATTAGCTAAAAATTAAGCTCTAATCCCGAGTAATCATGTGGATTTAAGCATTTATAGTTCATTATTATCATTCATGCATATGTAAATAAGACACATATTTTATCATTCATAATTGCATTAATAAGGAGTTGAATCCACTTGTATATATTTACTTGTATTTTTACTTAATTTCCCACATTTTTAGTTAATTTTTACTAACTCCCGTTCATATAAAATCAACTTCATGGTATACGTGTTACTAACGCTAACAAATGAATAATACAAAAAAAATCACAAATTGTATATATCTTAAATAAAACCAAACCCTAGTTTAAGATTAAAAGCTATAAAGTGGAATATCTCTCACACACAGTCTTCTATGAACCCATGCTCACTTTTGAATTAATGTATATTCAACGATCTACAATCGAGATCAAATTCAAAAGAATCAGAGTTCATATGTGAAACTTGAGTTTTGGGCCCTTATTGTATATTGTACATATTTACTAACATTTACTTATCATTTTATGTACATAATTAAATCATTTTAATTTATTTCTTTTTTATTTATTTTCTCTAATTTGTATTCTAATAAAATATTCAAAAGTACAATTTCAAAACACTACAAAAATCAAAGAAAAAGAATTGTTATGAATCTGTATATGAAGTATATACATAGGTCTCTTTTATTTTATTCATTTATTTTTCCAATTACTAAAAATAAAAAATACATTAATGTGTAAAGTTAGTATATTTTATTTGATTTTATTCTGAAATTATTTTAATTAAAAATCACAAAAAAACACAAATTATAAAATATGGTATTCTGTACACATAGAATACCACCAAAAAATAATTTTTAAAAATGATGTCTTTTGGTCTTGGTCCCTTCGTGATCGTAGTAGATCTCATCGAGATGAACAAATTCATGAATAAAATGTTTTGATTTGGGTTTATTTTCTATTTGATTTTTGTTCGATTTCCATTTATAAATTTTGTGGAGGCGACACGTGGTAGATCCCGAAGCTGCCACGCGCCCCTCCACTTTAATCTCCCCATCCTCCTCCTTTTTTGACCATTGGATCAACCCCCTTCATCCAACAACCACGATATTTTCCCTTTCTCTTTTATCTTCTTTCTACATGTCGAAATCTCAGTCATCCGATCTATCTCCGCTGAGACCCCTTCTTCCTCCTCCAGCTCCTCTACTAGGACATCCTTCTTCCTCCCACCTTCTCTACCATGACTTAACGTTCGACAACCACCCAACACCCTCCAACACCTTCATCGATCAATTCCTTAGTCATCTCCTCTTGTCTTCATTTGCGAACCCTAACCCCCTCAACAAAACCACACCATTGTCGTCAGTGCAAACCATATGCCATTTGGGGGAGACCTTGGCCCATCCCCCTTTCTCCCGTTGGTGACAACTGCGAGAGTGAAGGTCGAGCGATGATGGTTGTGAGCACCTTGGTGAGATCCATGGAATCTTTACCCATGTTACAACAGCTTTCAACCTTGTTGACCAGCTTCGGAGGTCCGTCTCCAAGGACCTTCTTGAGACCAAGATCAGCTAAGGTCCATCGACCTCCATGTCATCATACCAACGAGAAACCTACATCAAGTAACCTCTCTTCCTCCTTTCTATTCCTTCTTCTCTTTGGTTGCCTTGTTCTCTTTTGGGTTCCATTTCTCTGCCTTCCCCCAAATCAAACATCTTCTTCAATCGACAACCACCATCTCAACTTCTTAGATCCCTTCGGTTCTTGCTATCCTTCCAGACTCCCTCTTTCCGTTGATCCAATTCAGGTGGAGTTTACGCTCCTTTTCCTCCACCCTCGATAGGAGCTTTCACTCATTTTCTTCTTCTTTTCTTGATCAAATCCAAATTGACCTGAAACCAATCCCCATGCACTGCATTCACCATACAAGTAACCTTCTGCTTCTCCCTTCCCCTTCTTCTCCTTTCTTCCTCATATTTTCTTTCTCCTCACTACACCTCTATCCATCCACCAAATCATCAAAATGCTTGTGCTTTCACGGATAAACCTCTATTGTGGATGTAATGGTTTCTCAAATTTTTCGAGCATCTTTCTTGTATCGATTGATAGAATATTTGTGATTGTTAAACAAATCCAGCCAAATCGCCACCTGCAACAATGGATGTTCGCTCCATCATCTTCTCTCTCTTACTTCTTCTTTCGCACATCTTCTAACACTCAAGAACCCATCACACAACATCATATCCTACCTACATCACCACCTTCCCTTCATCCATAAACACACATTCACCTTCTTCTTCTCCAAACAAACACAAGAAGCAACTGCTGCTATGTTTTCCACTTGCACTCCACCATCACGCACACAGAGCTTACCGTTGTTCACATAGTTCCAAATCCTCCAATAACCATAGGAGCTCCACTCCTTTATTCCTATTGTGTCTCATCCCATAGCTGAGCTTCAAATAACTCGAGCTACATAATATATCTGCAGGTTCCAGTTCGTTGTGGAGGAACCTCAACTTCATACCTCCACCATCGGGCCTCGCCCTCTGATTGTGAAGCACCTCGTCATCAGCAGCAACGAACTGAGATCTAGCTCCAAACGGGCGTCCGCCGCTTGAGATTGGACCTGTACTATACGTAGGAGGATGCTGAGCTCCGTCTACAGGCTCTGCTCAACCAGGATTCGTCCATATCAACGGCAACTTCACAGTGTATTCTGCTGCTTCGAAGTACCACCTCCTCGGCAAAAGGACCAGGAACTCCATCATCTTCAAATACAGATCCACACCTCCAAAACATTCACCTTGTTCACTGCAACAACCACCTTGCGCTGGAAGAAATAAAGGCAGGAATGGGTGCTCTACAGCTCTTGTTCGATCTAAAGGAGAACCCCTTTGTCCAGCCGACGATTGTCACAAACAGAGAGGATCCTCTTGTTGGTTCACACGATTTTACTCAGTACGGGTCTACAAAAAGTGCAAAATCGTACGAACCACTCCATCAAGATCGAGCTGCGCACACACACACCTACAGCAGATTCTGTTGCTTTCCCACCTGCAACGACAATCGGCCCCCTGTCACCAATGGAACACCATCAGATTTCCCCAAACTTTGCCGAGCACGATTTCAACGCCTAAGAAGAAGCTGGTCTACAACCGTCAAAGGATTAGAATGGTAGTGTACATCTGTCATTGGATTGAGCTCCAATCCAACAAGTCAAGAGCCTCACAAGGAGATTCGTCTGATCAACCATCATGTTTTAATCCCCACCGTACCTTGCGAAGGAGATCTGTCGTTGATTGAATTTGTCATCCACACTCAACCCACAATCACTTGGACTCCAGAGATAATTGCATTCAGCCCTACGGATTTTGGTAATTAAAGAAGCGCTCAGACGCTATTTCATTTTACTTTACTTTACTTTTATTTTATTTATTTATTTGCATTTTAACCCATGTCTTTGAGCATACATTTAAACATCAATGTATCATCATTTTTGATACATTTTCATTTTAAAAATTACACTGTGAATCAGAATTAATTCTCTAGCTTATAGTTCTTCAGTTGTATATTTGTGAGCCTTGATTAATGTATCAAAATTACTTTGGCGTAAAATTGCATGATTTATCCAACCTCTAAAATTTATATTACATTAATAGTTGCTTCGAAAATTCTAGAAAATCCACATATGGTAGATTTAATTGTGATCCATGTTATCTCTAAAAATCAATTCATTTTCTCATTTAGAATTATTTAACATATTTCAATCCTGAAAAATAATAAGTTTTGATATTTATTAAAATTAATTTACTCTAAATCACTCTGTTTCATTCACAAATTCATTTAAAATTCATTTCATAACAGAAATTTCGAAATTTCATAATTGGTTAGCATTGCATAAATTCATATTCTGGCCAAGTTTCGTAGGGCATGGAATTGAGTTGATTGAAAAATTGCTAATTAACCCATAGACTTGATCACAATTGCATACCGTCATTTATTTGCATAATTTTTTTTTAAAAAAAACTTCTCTAAAACTCTGTATTAAATTATCTAAATTTAATCTTGATCGTGCAATTGCTTTCTTATATTTGACCTTGGGCTTACCCCAAGTAAAATAAAAAGTGACCGCTTGCACGATAATTAACATTGATTTTGTGTGGTTTTTGACCGAATTGCGAGTTGTCCAACTATAGCAACATAATTTACAGATTAAATAAGGCCAGTAAGTGGTCTATCACTAGGTTCAACCCTTAAAAATTTTGGTAGGGGAAATGACCGGCGGGCAATTCCTAAACCTAAGAAAGGACTCAAAAAGAAGTTCAACCATGGCGAAGCTGTTTTCGCTTTCTTGACCCCTTTAGTTTTGTACCTATATCTCTTAGAGTCCAAGACTCCAAGGGATAAATAGTTCTTTCTCAAATCAGGAACATGGCGCACTTTGTCACCGTTGCCACGACACCATCGTACATCTTGATCTTCACAGAGTCGGCCCTACAATCTTGCATGCTACATCATTCTCCATGATGATGCTTCTACCATCTGTCTTCTCATAAGTGCAGGACCTATCTTCATTGGAAGTCATATGGTAAGAATAGCATAAATCAATAATCCATGTGTTATCCGTCATCATCTAATTTGTGACAGTGAGAACCAGATCATCTTTGGAGTCTGCACCTCTTTGAGCTACAACAACAACAACTGTGTCTTTCCCTTTCTTCTTCGGGAAGTCCTTCTTCCAATGTATATGTTCCTTGCAGTAATTTTAGATGCCCTTAGAATTATGATTCTTCGCCTTGGACTTCTTCTTTCCCTTCTTCGCGTAGCCAGAACTAGCATGACTCTTTTCATGAGTCCTAACCAAACCCGCAACATTATAGTCCTGCTTCCTGGTAGACATATATTGAAGTTCATGCATATGTATACTACATGAACTTTATCTAGGGTTTCTCTTTCCATAATAAATGATCGAATAAAATTCTCATATGACAACAGAAGAGAAACTAACAAAATCAAAGAAGCATCCTCATCTTCAATCTTAATTATTTCTTAAATATATAAACAATGTATTTAATTGTTATGGATGTTCCTTAAGAGATGCACCTTTCTAGATGTGGAGAGAGAACAGATGTTGCTTTAACATCAACTTGTTGGTCATAGACTTCGTCATATATATACTTTGGAGTCTCAATCACAGATTGGTTTTGGAATCTTCATCAGCAACTTTCGTGATAATCTCATCCGCCAAATATAACATGCTCGTCGAGTGCATTTTCTCTTCCCACACAATCAACTCGGAGTGTTCGAAAGCCTTCATCCACTCTAGATCCAACTGTGCCCAGATACCCTCTTGTTTCAGTAGGACACACGTCTTAATCTCCCACAAACTGAGACCATTCCTCCCTATGAACTTCTCGATCTTCATATTGTGCAACGTCATCTTGCTTGATGAGCATGACGGAACCCGATGCTCTAATACCAGTTTGTTGTGAATCACAGAAGCACGCACAAACAAGATCAATCATGTAAGAACGAAGACACATGGATTTACAATGTTCACCCGTAATTTTGCTACATCCTTGGGCAGTGGTGATCTGTTTTCACTGTGTGGAGAATGAAGAAAACATAAGATACAAAGAGCCCTAACCCTAGAGGAGTTTATATATTACTCCTGTACTGTGAGACCCTCGTCATGTTGGGGTATGCTACAATAGGAGGAGGTGCATACAATAATTCTTCAACCTAGGTCGGGTGGTTAAGATTCAATTTATATCAATACCATTTGATTTAGAATCTAAGGCTTCCATCATTCCCACTGCCCCATTATTTAAGGGGAACGAGAGTTGCTCACTCCTCCATGACTATTGTGACTCTCGAAGTCTTCCTTCTTGCTTTATGTTTGCATATCTTGCCGAGCATGCAGGCATCGTTGAGTTTAAGGTATGAGCTCTTGCAGTTAGACTTGTCACAAGCTTACTTGTTGATATGCATTCACATTCTGTTTCCATGGTGTTGTTTTGTCTTTTGTTTTTTTCTAAATACTTGAGTAGCGTTTGCTTCCCATTAGCTAGTTATTGTGGTGATCATGAGCTTATAATGAGTGTTTTTTTAAAGGTAAGTAATTGTATTGGATATAAGAACATAATTACAGTAAGTGTGAAGTAAAAGACCCCCTCACAAAAACCAAAAGATGGGAGAGGGAGTTAAACAATGGGAGTCTAGTAACTATGAACAGAAATGGCTCCTCAAGAGCAAACCATCACCCCAAAGAAGCGAGATTAATTTAGCTCCGTCACAAATGATCCTGAAATCACCCAAAATGTGATTCGCGATCGCTTTAGCAATCATGCCGGAATTGCTTGTCCAACGAAGGTTGCGCTCTTGCCATATCTACCACACAGTTACCACAAGTGTTGCTACACTCATGTTTGTGCTTGCTTTCACTATTTGTCAATGGATGAAGTTGCATATCTTGAGTTAAGGTACATGTATGTTTATGTTGCTTTCTTCATGTTATCTAATCGTGTGAATTATTCTAATTTTCATAATTTGTGTGTTCCTAATTCTTGCATACCAATGAGACATTTATTGTTGTTCTCGTTGAGATGTACCTTTAATTATATCTTTTTATTAAAATGGGGAGATAAATGGTAATAAATCTATAAGATAATTTGAAAAATACGGGTCATTAACTACCAAAATTGTATTGATGCATATCACATTATGTTTTCATGTTGTTGTTTTGATTTTGAGTTTTTTCTCAATACTCGAGTGACGTTTTGCTTGGTTTCAATTACTTCTCATTTGATAGCTATTGAGATGCTCATGGGCTTGTTATGAGTGCTGCTACACTCATATTTTTTGCCAATTGCTACAAAGTGTTGTCCTCCAGTGCCACACTCATGTTTGTGTTTGCTTTCACTATTTATTGTTGGATGAAGTTGCATGTCTTGATTTAATCTACTGGTATGTTTATCTTTCTTCATGTTATCTAATTGCATTTCAATTGTCATTCATGTTAATAGGTATTTTTTTTGGGGGGGGGGGGGGGGGAAGGGATGTTAGGCCAAAACTACTCCCACTTTGTGATGGAATTGTGTTTCGCGTACCTTGAAAATTAAGCTAAAAAACCATAGGAAACACAAGCATTTGATACTTATTAGGCAGCCATATCATTCATGCATCTAAAATTAAGATGCATATTTTAATATTTAAAAAATAACTAAAAATCTAAAATTTAGAAATAAAGACTGCTATATATTAAAACTAAATAAAATAGAGAGGGGAAGGAAGTAAACTTATATATCTGATACAAATTCATAACTATTAATTTTTTGTGCAAAAATAGATCTTCCTAAACTAAATCGTTTTACTTTAGTTAATATATTCTGTCTACTAACTAATTGTGAAATGAAAAAAAATCAAAAAAGTTGCAAAAACAAAGAAAAACTTAAAAAGATGAAAATCACCTATACATATATGCACAAATAGAAGGCTAGCATTTCATGTGCAAAAAGAAATGTCTTTAAATAAGTTCCTTTTGCTTTTAAAATTCGGTATATATAAATATAAAAATAAAAATAAAAAAATTAATAAAGCAAAGAAAATGATCAAAAGAGACTTGATAGCTGATATGAATATGTGTGTGTGTTCTAGCTAGCAAATCAGAAATTTAAAATCCCTTGAAAAATAGAAACTATATATCAAGTAGTATATTATTATAATATAATATATCATGCATGCCATCTATTTAGAAAATAAAAGAAAAAATGAAAATATAGCCATTTTGAACCTAAAAACCTACAAAAATATAACTATATTTAAATGACCTTATTTGAGAGAACATTCTTCATAAAAGTTGTAGATCTTCTCAAGTCAGACAATTTTTTGTATTTTAGGCTTTTTGCTTTGAGGTCGTTTACTATTCTAATTTGATTTTATTAGTACTTTTAATCTCTGAATTTTTCTCGTTGCTGGACGTGGAATAGTTGACTCAGTCAACTATGCCATGAGCACCTCTGATTGGCCAGAGCATGTCCCCATCAACCTCGTCTCTCCCACGGCTTCCCTTTTTTCAAATACATCAACACCCACAGCCAGAACCTTCTACAAACCCATACACGTGACCATATCCTCTGCCTCGTCTCTCCTGCATCAAACCCCTTCCAAAACCATATCTTGTGCTCCGATCCATCATATCTGACCTCCACCTTATCCCCCTGTGATAGCCTTATCTCATGCCTTATCCCTTGATGCACCAACCTCATAGCTGGCAATATCCCATATTCAACGCCATCCCCATCGCCTGCACATCCAAACCCTAAAACCAAAGCTGCCACCTGTGAAACCCATCACCCGAACCACGCCATGTACCCACTGTCCGTGCCCCTTCATTCACTCTGAACTTTCATAATTTGTGCCTCGATGAGTACCTCAGCATCCCATCCATCAAGAACCAAAAAAACCTAAGTTGCATCTTCATCCGCCATGAGAAGGGGCTCAAAGCCCAGCTTCTTTTGCTTGTGACAGGAGTAGAATCGAGGCAACCACCACTCCGGGTCCAACTTGTTGACAAGATCCAGATGTCATAAAAACCTCAGCAACGAAGCATCCAAGCTTCATTTGACGCTTCGCCTTACGCATGTGGCTGAGGCTACAACCGGATCTCCACTCTAATTCCCAAGCGTTCCTTCATCAGCTCGTTCAGATCCCTTTCCAGGTGTCTATCTCCCTCACTCTTTCTTCTTGCTGGATTGCATCTGCTAGAGGAGGAGGAAGAAGAAAAGGTCAAACTCGATGAGGAGCAGTCACTGTCAATAGGCGTTAAGCGATCTCCATCGTTTGCATGTTGAGCATATTTTTGTAAACCTCTTTATTTTTTTATTTCTATTCCAAAATTCAAGTTTATAGATTGAATGTTAGATCAAAAATTTGAGTTTATCGGCTAGTCAAATGTTTGGATTTTTTAAAATAGAATTTAAGTATCCATAAGGTTGAATTTTGGAATAATCCAAAAAAAGTTTACATTACCCCCGATGAACACAAAATGAGGAACCGGGTCCTCCTCACCACCACCATTTCATCAAATGAGGAACACAAAGACACGTGGCTCTTCAACCACCACACGTCCAGTCCTTGCGAGTGCCTCCCGACCGTCAGATAGAAAGCAGACCTCATGTGCCTCCTGCACGTGAGGTGCGAATTTGCGGAGTAGCCCTCCTCACTTTAAGTAATTTCTGAAAGGTCAACCCAAACCCACCACATCACATAACGTCAGCCACGCATCAGAAGCTGCATCAGCGTGACGTTATTGGTTCGCTCTGTCGTTACATACGCATGACATGTGGAGAGCGAGGCAGTTTGCAATTGACCCCAACCGAGTTTTGATATTCGCAAAAATGCCCCCTATGAGTTGTTGCTTTCAAGACTTATAAAGAGTAGATTTACAATAGCCTTCCATTTCTATGTTCAGAATTTTCTTGTTCCTTTGGTAATTTTCCGACCTTCAACGAATTATTTGGTTTTTTAATAAACTTCCCCCAGTTTGCTTAATTAAATTCTAGACCTTTGTGTTTATCGAAATTTTGCATTTCAGCTCCATTTCAGAAGAAAATTCATAAAAAAATCAAAACACCTTAAAATATTACCAAAAAATAGTGTAACCTTGTTTTGTGTTGACACATGTCCAAAAATCATCAAGAACTATTGCATATTTTGTCTTAAAAATTCATAAATATTGCAAAACTTCCCATATCCTTAAAAATTCACATTAACTCAAAAAACAAAAAAATAAAATTCCATTTTATTCACGATGTGTTCTCTCGGCATTTTAGGACATAATTTTGAGCTCCAAATTGCACTTTCCGGAGCCCCGATTCTATCATAGTTTCTTCATAGCAAAATTGTCTATTTTATTTATCTCTCCAATTTTTTATTATTAAGAACATCAAAAATATTTGAATAAATTATAAAAATACAAAAATATAATTTCATTATTTTAAATATGTTCCTGCAATTATCTTGCATTCTCCTAGTCACATTCAGGATGAGTTACCTTGGTGCATGTTATTTGTTGGTGATATTGTGTTGATTTACTAGACTAAAGATGGAGTAAATGAGAAACTAGAGGTCTGGAGACATGAGTTGGAGACTAAAAGATTTCGTATAAGTAGGGTAAGACAGAATATATGGAGTGCACCTTTGATGGAAGCAATGGCGAAGGAATCGATGTGAAGATTGGTGACGATAACATTCAGAAGAGAGATTCGTTTAGATATATGGGATCTATTTTGCAACATGATGGTGAAATTGATGGAGATGTTACTAATAGAATAAATGCAGGCTGGTTAAATCGGAGAGGAGCCTCTATTGTTCTCTGTGATAAGAAAATTCCTTTAAAAATTAAAGGAAAGTTTTACAAAGCAGTCGTGACCTCTGAACCATAGACATGTGCAGAGAATGGTTGTAACAGAAATGAACAGCAGGCATCCTTCTGGCGGGAAATGGATGAGTTCCGACAGGAGATGAGGGATATCATCAAGGGCAAGGCCGCCATACCAGCACAGATTGAGCCTAATCCGAATAACTTGAAGAGGAAATCTGAGCAGGTACAGTTTACAGAGGATACCTCTCCTAGTGACTATTTGAGTGAAATATCTTCTTTTTGTGATGTTGATTTCATGACTACTAGGAGCGATAGGATGCCAGCCGGCGGAGCCTCATCTGAGCGATAGCCACACGAGGAACTAGGAGCGCCATGTGAGGAGAGTAGCGGTGATGATGCCGCTGATGATGTTGATGACGGTGATGCTGATGCCGCCAAGGATGCAGATCCAGATGACAGAGCTGAGACCGTCGTGACACCCGATGCAGACGGTGGTGCTGAGACCACCATGTTACCAGATGCAGATCAAGAGCGCGGTGCTGATGCCGCGAAGTCAGATGCCGTGGGTGGTAATGAGGCCACCACTTCTACTTTTGTTGAGCTCCCACATGTTGTGTTGCCATCTTTTGTATCTCGGGACTGTGGTAACAAGAAAAAGAACAAAAATATGAATAAAGGAAAGGTTTCTGTGTCCACTTCGAGTCCATATGTGTTGCATGGTGATCATTGTATGAATTCCATTCCTTCACGGGCACAGGGACCTCTTCCTAGTCCTACATCTGAGGAGGCCCCGACCATTCCCTTCCCTCAAGCACTCTGCTTGGCGAAGGGGAATAAAAGAGAAAATCCCAAAAAGACTCACCAGTCAGAGTTCAGCAACTAGATGATTGATAGATTTCAGATTCAGCTGACCCTACAAGAGGCGCTTGAGCACATCCCCCTCTTCCAAAAGAATTTGAGAGAGAAGACTACAATCCGCAAGAAGAGGAGGAACCGCAGAGATGAGATCCATGTGCTCACCCGTTCTACTTGCTTTGCCATTCAGAATAGATTGCCAGCCAAGAGACCTGATGCAGGAGCTCCCTATGTCAGATGTGAGATTCAGAAGCAGCAGTTTTACCGTACTCTATTAGACAGCGGCTCTTCTATCAATATCCTTCTGGCAGCCTTACTCGATCGATTCGAGTTTGGTCCTCTTCTTTGGAGCAGGACGGTCCTTTAGTTTGCTGATCGATCGATTAAGAGGCCGAAGGGTTGTTGAGAGACGTGGTCATTACCATTCAGGGTATGAAATTCCCCGTGGACTTTGTTGTATTGGACATGGAGATCCCTGAGTCGGTAACAGATACCCCCATCATACTTGGACGCCCATTCTTGACCACTGCCAAGGTGGTGACCGATCATGATAGTGGGAAGGTGTACTTTCTCATAGAGGGTGAAAGTATACAAATAGAGATGATCAACGAGATCAGAGCGAGAGATTCAGCATGCTCAGAGCAGGCCAGCGATACAGAGCAGATGACAGAGGTTGAGTGAGACGTCCACCAGGAGTGTGATTTTGTGATGACTGATGATGAAGCCATTTGGACAGATACAGTAGCACAAGCCCTCGCCTTGCCCGCAGATTCAACATACTTACAGCTTATGGCAGTTGAGAGCTTGGAGAGCACACTCCTGGATGAGGACACATTTGAGGCTGACAGTTCTGGGATGAGTGGTGAAGCAGAATTTCATTCATGTTCTTCTAGTTTAGATCCCTCGGATTCAGACATTTATTAGGATGACCTCGATGATTAATTACCATGTCTGATTCCGTCTGAGCCGACAGCTAGGACGGAGAGCGAGCCATCACAGTTCATAGAGATACCAGCAGGGTTCCCTTCGTCAGATTCTCATGCACAACGAGAATTCTCACATGCAGACCTGGTAGCCTTCACACAGACATATCAGAAGCCAGATCTGCCACCTCCTAGTTGTCCATAATTAAATCCCTTACCGCATTCGTTGAAGTACAGATTCCTTGCAGGTGAGCCAGATATGCACCCAGTAATTATCTCAGCGGATTTGACTGGAGAACAAGAATCTCATCTGATGGAGGTTCTTGAAAGAAACCGTAAGGCGATTGGATGGAGTGTAGCTAATCTCCAGGGGATTAGTCTAACTCTGTGCTCCCGCCATATCTACCTCGAAGAGGACGCTAAGCCCTCGCGTGAGTTCCAGCGATGGCTGAACCCGAGTCTTCGAGATGTTGTTATGAAGGAAATATCGAAATGGTGGAGCGCCAATTTTGTCTACCCCATCTCCGACTCCAAGTGGGTTAGTCCATTACATATGGTACCCAAGAATACGTGTATCACTACAGTCATGAGTGAGTCTGGAGAGGAGATAGCTACTCGGATACCCACTTCTTGGAGGGTCTATGTGGACTACAGACGATTGAATGAGGCCACCAAGAAGGATCATTTCCCACTGCCATTCATTGATCGGATTATCGAGAGGCTAGATGGGAAGAGTCACTATTGTTTCCTTGACGGGTACTCTGATTATAATCAAGTGGCCATTGCGCCCGAAGAACAGGATAAAATGATGTTCACCTGTCCGTTTGGGACTTATGCTTTCAGATGGATGCCCTTTGGTTTGTATGACGCCCCGGTGACATTCCAAAGGTACATGTTGTTCATTTTCTCGGACATGGTGGGTGACTGTTTAGAGGTCTTCATAGATGACTTCTCGGTTTATGGCGATGGGTTCGATGCTTGTCTTAACTGCCTAGACCGTGTGCTTCAGCGCTTCATAGAGGTCAATCTTGTCTTATCTTCAGAGAAGAGTCACTTCATGGTGACTCAAGGGGCGGTCCTTGGCTATATCATCTCCAACAGGGGCATGGAGGTTGATCCGGCTAAGGTGGATATCATTAGAAAACTCAATCTACCGTCCAATCTGAGTCAATTACGGTCTTTTCTGGGGCATGTCGGTTTCTACCGACAGTTCATTCAGGACTTTAGTCGTATTGCCCGACCTCTCACTGATTTGCTGACGAAAGACACCGAGTTCCTTGTAGATGATAAGCGTCTTGCGTCTTTTGAGACTCTCAAGAGTATGGTTGTCACGGCTTATGTTCTTCAGCCACCCGATTGGTCTCTCCCATTCGAGATCATGATGGATGCTTCTGATTTTGCCGTAGGGGTTGTGCTTGGACAGAGGAGGGATGGAATGTCGTATGCCATTCACTACGCTAGCCGGACTTTGGATGTCGCTCAGCAGAATTACATCGTAACTGAGAAAGAGATGCTAGATGTAGTCTTTGCTTTGGATAAGTACAGATTATATATTCTCAGATCTAGAGTGACTATCTTTACATATCACACGCCATCCGGTATCTCATGGCCAAGAAAGATGCCAAAGCTCGCCTTACCAGATGGATCCTTCTGCTCCTGGAGTTTGACATTGAGATTAAGGATAAGCCTGGAGTTAAGAATGTGGTGGCGGATCACCTCTCCCGCTTAGAGAACCTTGAGGAATCTGAGCCCAGTGCACCTATTACAGAGACGTTTCCAGATGAGGCGATCTTGGCTATCACCTCGCTCCCATGGTACGCCGACATTGTGAACTATCTTCTCGCCAAGACGGTTCCACAAGGTTGGCCCTGGCAGAAACTTGAGACCTTCCTTGCGAAGGCCAAGTTTTACCATGGGGAGGATCACGTCCTTTATCATGAAGGAGGGGATAGCATCTGGAGGAGGTGCATTCCTCAAGAAGAGCAGCATAGAGTCCTCACCTCCTGCCACAAGCTTGAGGCAGGAGGACATCATTTTGGGAGACGGACAGCACAAAAGGTGCTCCAATCTGGCCTTTAGTGGCCTACTCTCTTCAAGGATTCTGATGAATTCGTGAAGAAATGTATTGACTGTCAGAAGATGGGTAGTTGCGGACAGAGAGACATGATGCCCATGCATCCCATTCACTTTTGTGAGGTTTTTGACGCATGGGGGCTTGATTTCATGGGCCCATTTCCTAAGAGTCAGGGGGTTTGAGTACATTTTGCTTGCTGTAGATTATGTGAGTCGTTGGGTTGAGGCCATCCCCGCCCGAGACGCAGATGCAAAGACCGTGTGCCGATTTTTGAGGAAAAATATTATTTCACGATTCGGGGTACCTAGAGTTATGATTTCAGACGGGGGTCTCACTTTATTAACGACAAGGTAAGGGCCCTTGCAGATGAGTTCAGCATTAACCACCATGTTGCCACTCCATATCACCTTCAGACTAATGGTCTTGCTGAAGTATCGAACAGGGAGATCAAGACTATTTTACAGAAGGTTATCCGCACAGACCGATTGGTCACATCTTTTGGACTCGGTCTTGTGGGCCTATCGGACTTCCTTCAAGACACCATTAGGGATATCTCCCTTTCGTCTCGTTTATGGCAAGCCATGCCATTTACTAGTGGAGATCAAGCACAAGTCATTATGGGCAGTTAACAGTTATTATTGGATCCCGAGAGTATATGAGAACAGAGGAGAGCAGAGTTGGCATCCCTGGAGGAACTGAGAGACACAGCCTTTTCTAATAGACTACATTACAAGGAAAAAGTGAATACATGGCACGACTCTCATATCAGCCATAAACAGTTTGAGCCCAATCAGCGTGTATGGTTGTTTGATTCTAGGCTAAAGCTATTTCCAGGGAAATTGCACAGTAAGTGGAAAGGTTCGTATGTAGTAAGGAAGGTACATGGCAATGGTAGTATTGATATATCCGAGTTGTCATCTTTCTCTACTTTTCGAGTTAACGGTCAGCGCTTGAAGTTATATCTAGATCATGATCCGTCGACCGTTGACGTTGCCCCCATTCATTTGGTATGAGATGTGCTCTTTGACTCACATCACCTGCATTTCATACATGGTATCACTTCTATCTTCCACTGTATAGATCCATTTGTCCATATCATTCATTCTTTCTTCCGTATGTCTGCCACCCCATTGTCATCTTATGATTTTGCTATACTTAGGACGTACTTTGTCCTAAGTATAGGGTGGTGCACACACTAAGATGTGATCTGTGTATTCTCTTTTCTTCTTTTCTTCTTTTCCTTCTCTATTTTCTTTATCTATCAAAAAGGTGTCGCCCCTTTTTGTCAATCTTCTATACTTAGGATGCACTTTGTCCTAAGTATAGGGGGGTGTGCACCCCGAGTTGAGTCGATTCTTTGATCCTCTCCATTGTCTCCTCTTCTTGTCTATACTTAGGGGTATCTTACCCTAAGTATAGGGGGAGACAGTCTGAGTACGATCTGTTCATTCCCATCCTTGACCCTCCTTGCTTTGTGAACAGTCTGCTATACTTAGGATCATTTGATCCTAAGTATAGGGGGGACGGTCGACTTCTCATTCGTTTATTCATTCATCTCTTATTTATTTATTCTTTAGACTTTTCTATACTCAGTACGAGTTATTCTTCTCTTTTCTCTCCGATCTATGAGGACATAGCTCAAGCTAAGTATAGGGGGTCGTATATACTGTGTATATACTTTAGCAATAACTCGTACTTTCATATTTTCTCAATAATTATGGCTAATAGATACAACAAAATTCATTAAAAATACTTGATAAAAAGATGTGATTATTCCCCAAATTCTTTTTGCAGTTTTTTATTACTAAATCAGGTGAAAATACTTTTTGCAAAATGTTTGAAAAATAGTTTGAAAACCTTTATGAAAAATCTTTTGAAAACTATTTGGAAAACATTTTGTTACATGTTTTCAACCTTTATAAAAATATTTTGATTGAAAATTTATTTTTCTTTGTGTGAAATAAAAAGGTTTGAAAAATGATTTGCAAATGGTTTGAAAAATGGTTGCAAGAATATTTGAAAAAACTATATATACTGTTTGGAAAACCTTTGCAAAATAATTTTCAAATGTGTGTACATGTTTGTAAAAACTGTTTGTAAAAATTATTTTGGACTATTGTTTTCAAAATTGTTTGAAAAGCCCTTGTCAAATAAGTTTAAAGAATACTTACATCTCACCTAAAATTCTCTATGTATATACCTATAAAATCGACCACTTACCCTTGTAAATTCTTAAAATCCAATTCTTGTAAATAAAAGATGCATCCCCGTGTAAATATTTGTACCTAGTTTTTAGCCAAAACCTTTTGTTTTCAAAAATCCCAAAAATATTTGCAAAAGTAAAATACCAAAAACATTTGAAAAAATCTTTTTGAAAATCTAAAAAATGCATATGCATCATCTTTTCAAAAATCCATAAAAAAGTTCAAAATCTTTGAAAATTGCATCACAAAAATATTTTCTACATAGCATTTGCATGGCATTTGTATTTTTCATATTGAGTTCGATAATTGAACAAGTCTAAGTAAAATCCGAAGATTGGAGCTTGGTTGGAACTTAAATCTACCTAATTAACATGAACCTTATAGGAACTGGAATTGAGGTACTTCAGGTCTAGTTGACTTAATTCTTTGAGGATCATGAGACTTGGTTCAATGTATTCTTAACTACCTAAGTAGAGTATTTTGGAGCACATGCACGACTCTTGTTGATAATGACCTAACTTGGACACCTGCACCTTTCACTTGGCTCAACTCAGTTGGAGTGGTGAGGGGGTTGGATTTGCCGGTATGAGACGCACACATGTGGAAACACGTGTCCTCCTCTAGGGAGGGAAGTGCATCCCAACCCGTCCGGTGATGATGAGTTTTGAGGACAAGAGATTGTGGGCTGCAATAAAGCTTCAAAAGAGGGATAGCCTACTGGCTCAAGAGAAAAAACTCCCTATGTAAATGTTGTTGTATATAGTATTCAAAAAAATGCAAAAGCAAAAACTCCAAAAAAGTGGACAGGCCTGTACAAAAATAAAAATGTCTGCCAGAGGTACATATGTGTATGGTCAATAAGAAAGCTTGAGCTTCAAAGTCAAATCATGTGAGCCTGTAGCTGGATGACTTGACTACACTAGTCTTGCATCCTAGGATAGGTAGCTACATTGGCTACCGTCCATTCTTCTCTTTACCCCCTCCTCTTGAGCTGGTTGCCACTTGAACTTAGAAGGAAATACCCTGCTCCTTGAGGAATGAGTTGTTGGATTGGGGAATCATTGGGTTGTCATATTGGAGAAGTTAGTCGCTTTGTCATTTCAGTTCGGAAGAGTCACAATCACTTACATTGTACGAGTCAGATTCATAGTCATAAGGGTTTGCGTATGAGTTGAAGTATTTCTGACCTGGCTATTGAGGAGACTTGAGCAGAGTTTTGGATTTCTCGAAGGCTGTTGGATTTCAAATCCGGTTTTCATTAAGGTTCCGCTCACACTAAAATTCCAAAGGTCCGACTTGAGCTCCAAACTTTGATTTTGCGAAGACAAGTTTGATAATTGAACTTAATCCAATTTTCTTCTTTTTATTTTCTTTGTTTTTCTTTTCTACACTTATTGCATAAGTGTTTGCTAAGGACTAGCAAAGGCAAAGTATAGTGGGATGATGAATCCATATTTCATCATCTTTATTCTGTTATTTTGGCATCAAAACCCCTAGCTAATGCTTGTAAATACCCTTAATTCCTGCATCTTAGCATACATGCATGTGTGTGTAAATAGTGTATAAAATACAGTTTATAAAGCTAAAATAAAAGAATAAAGAAAAGAAAAAGAATAAAATATTGTAAATATTTTATGACCCGAAACCCCGAGACCTAGGCATCTTGTGAGTAGGTCGACAAGGAATGAAGTAGGGGGAGATAACAGCCAAAATATAATAAAAATACCTTTTATTTATTTCATTCTTTATTCATTTTGGGACCTATTTTTGGTTCTACTTTTTACACCTCCAATAAATAAACTTTTACATGAATGTTGTAGATATTTAAATAAAGAAAAATACAAAATTTACTTCACTTAAAAATAATGTACAGATAAAAAGTTATGAGCTAAATAAGATTCCAGAATCCCAACTCTCAGACCTGTATCTCTCAAATAAAAACTCGAAACGTATCAAAATCACCTTTAATTGTATATAATTTTCGATAAGCTATTTAATGAAAGTAGTTTCATATTTTGCGGAGCTACGGTTTGAAAGTTGAGTTTTGGACCCTCCTTGTATAGTTGTACAGATTAAAATATTCATTTTATTTATTATTCATTATTTTTATAATTTTATAATCTTGTAAGTATTATTTGTAATATATATGTGTATTAAAAATTGAATAAAAACATAAATAAAATACAAAAATAAAATACTTGTGTATCATACATAGGTATAATACTTGTAAAGAGACCTACATAATTACTACCCCTATTTTTATTAAATGTACAAAACACTTCAAAAAAATAAAATAAAAATATATTTAAGTGTATAAAAATATTTTATAATTTTATAAAATATTAAATAAAATAAATAAAATTAATTATACAAAATAAAAACAAATTATTAAAATATATAGATATGTACACCTATATAGGCCTAAAAAGGTAACTTGTATTTTTATAACTCTAAAAAATAAATAAATATCATAATAAATTAATTTATAAAATAATAAATACTTTTCATTTAATAATCTAAAATTAATTAAATCATTTCCTATTTTTTAATGATTTTTCAAACAATTTTACAGGAGGTTTTTCCTGGTTGGTCCACGTACCAACCAAGTGGCAGTCAATGTTGACTTCGGTCAACTGGCTGCCCTTCCCCTCTACCACTTTGTCAGACTGTGTCTTTGACCTCGCTTCTCGCATTTTTCGAGGACGTTACTTGCATCTTTTGGTGTCGATGTCTTCATGACTTTTGCTCCTTGTAGATCGGGCATACTCGCCCAATGATTTTTTTCGGGGATTGGATCAATGCTCCTCTGTTGTTCCTCGTTCTTCTCGGCCTGATCACCACCCATTCAAAATGACCTCCGAGCTCCCCTTCCAAGTTTGAGTCCCTTTTGGTCCACCATCCTCAACCCTTTCGTGTTCTTCCAGTCGCTGGAGGTGACAGCTCAATCATCCTTGCGTCAGGCGAGTCGAGGAAGGCCATAGGCACCTCCACCACCTCCGCCAACTCCAGCGTCGAGGTCCCCCCTACCTCAGGTATCCCACCTTCGAGGTCGTCGCTTTTCTTCTTTTTCTTTTGCTCCTTTCATTCGTCGTATCATTAGGACTAATATCCCATCGTTAGCTTCGCAATCCACCCACTGAATCGCCCAAACGTTCACCTCGCTGGAGCTCGTCCGGACACCATCTTGCGCCACCCGTTTCACGCCTCTGTTACACCACCGTAGGGTCGAGGCATTTTGCCCTCGACCCTCTCATCTTTATTTTGCAGGTCCTGTACGTCAAAGCAATACATGGGCTCGTTTTGAGCCTCGCCGGAGGACTCAGGAGCCCGCCAGCTCCGTTCCCTCCCGCGAGCTTCGGCCATCGCCGGAGTCTTTTGAATCGCCCAGGAGCAAGAGGAGGACCCAAGGAAGGAGACGCTCCACTTTTGGAGCTCAGAGACCGCTGAAGAACTGGGATCTGGAGCGGGGAAGCTCGCCTCACCGGCGTTGCTTCCCTGTTCTTCGTCCGCGGCTCTCCGCCGTTGGATCTTGGCCGCCTCCCAAATTGCATGCCAACCGTAGGATCACACCCCGCTTCAGTCGTTCGATCATTATGGGGCGATCTAATCTGGTTCGTCAAAGCGAAGCGTAATCTCCTCGTCCCGTGCTGCCACGTGTCCAAGTCAGACGAGGAGCGTCGTTCGATCGCCCGCTTGGGTATTTTGCATCTTAAACCCTGACGATTTTTTTATTTATTAAATAGTATTTAATCTTTCATCTGCTATTTAAAAGTTTTGTAATATTTGCATTTAGACCCCTGTACTTTCCTTATTTTGCATTCAGGTCCTTGTCCACGTCACCTCACGTGACTCACGCATGTGGGGTGGTGGGTATTTTGTAACGGACCCGCTTCAGGTTTTCATATTTCATTTTAGTCCACGAAATTTTGTCGAGAGTTATATTTTTGTGGAAATTGCAACTTAGCCCCTCAAGTTCTGTTATTAGCGTTTGGGTCCTAACTAGGCGCGTGCAAGTCACATGCGGGGCTGGGATTTTTGCGGGTGTACCCTTGCGGGTCTGGTTATTTATGTTTGTCCTGGAACTTTGTTAACCAGTTATATATTATGTGGAAAAAATGCACATTGGCCCCTGGATTTCTGGATAATTACATTTATGCCCTTGCTAGTAGTATAGTTTCTCTTTATTGTCTTTAATTATTTCATGCATCTATAAAATTCCAAAAATTCCCAAAAAATACCATAGGGTTCATGTTCCATTGTATTTTCATGCATATATTTTATTTTACATTTTGTTGCATTTTAATATTTATAAAAATTCAAAAACATGCACTTCATCCACTGTTTGCATTACAAAATAGATAAAATATAAATACTTTTGAAAAATTCCAAAAAAAATATATTGTGACTTTAATTATTTCATGCATCTATAAAATTCCAAAAATTCCCAAAAAAATACCATAGGGTTCCTGTTGCATTGTATTTTCATGTATATATTTTTATTTTGCATTTTGTTGCATTTTAATATTTATAAAATTCAAAAACATGCACTTCATCCACTGTTTGCATTATAAAATAGATAAAATATAGATACCTTTTGAAAAAATCCAAAAAATATATATTTTGTGTGTTTCTATGTTTTTTTCACTTCAATCCAAAAATTACTAAAAATTCAAAGGAAAACTCCTAAATATTAGAATACCCCTAAAAATTTAAAAAATCTTAAAAATTCCAGAAAAATCCTAAAAATATAATTTTCGGCTTTGAATTTTCTCTGATCTATTATCTTTCATTTAAAATTGGTTTGAGGAATTTTTGACTCTGTTTGATATATTCCATCCTCATTTAAGTTTCAGTCTTTCAATTTCCTCACTGTTTTCAGTATTCTTGTCTTAAAATATCAAAAAAAATTAAGAAAAATATAGAAAAATCATAAAAACATTATAAAAATATAAAAAGCACAAAAAGATTTTATTTCTTGAATTTTGAGTATTTTTGCCTTTATTTTTATAAATATATTATCTTGCTTTTCTTATATTGTGTGCTTATTTTATTAAAATAAAAGAAAATATAAAAATATAAAATATAAAAAGAAAATACAAAATCAGTATATCAAAAATAAAAATATAAAAATTTTTAAATCAAAAATTTTTAAAAATTAAAACCCAGAAAAGTAGCGCATTCGTAGGTGTTTGATCACTTTCACATATTTTGACTAATTTTTAGATCTATCTTGCTTGCTCCCTGTGTTCGACCTCTACACATACTTGCACTATACACTTTTGTTGTAGAGTTATAATAAATTTTAACTCCACAAGTTGATTTTCATTGCTTGATTTATCTATCGTGGGTTGATTGTTGATTAATTCGGGTTTCGTGAGTGGACGCCACAGCGACTTCGTCTCTGCCTTGTGTGGGACGTATTTTGACCCTCGCAAAATCTGAGTTATCAGTCATTTGCAAAGAAGATCGGCTGATACACCAGTTAGGAGATGCGAGTGTTGGGATGTTGAGCCAGCTAAGAGAGGGCGAGGAAGGCCCGAGAAGTGTTGGAAATAGACTATACGAAGGGATCTTAGTTGTTTGGTTATAAGCACGGGATTGACCCAAGATAGATCTGAATGGAGGCGAAGATCCGTGTAGCCAACCCTACTTAATTGTGGGAAAAGGCTTTCTTCTTCTTGTTGTTGTTGTTGTCCTGCAATTATCTTGCATTGATTACGTGTATGTTATGTGTGCTTTCTCTCTCTCTCTCCTATCTATCATTTCTCTCACCCTCTCTGTCTTGTGCATAATATCTATACCTATTTTGTGTAATTGATTTCACACACACACACACACACCCACACACTCATGCACCCACCCACTGGGACACACATCTGCATGCACGCCCACCTGCCCACCCACGTTCACACCTGCATGCACGCCCACACACCCACGTGCGCATGCATGCACACACAAACACACACATGTGTATGTGGTTTTCTTTTATTTCTATATATAGTATTATGTTCAAGAGTGAAATGAATACAAACAAGCGAAAATCAATGTAAAAAGAAAACTTCTTAGTTAACACTCCTTGAGTTCGACCTTGTTACTTGTCCAAGTAAAATAAATAAATTGATCGCATCACTGTAATTATTGATTTCTTATTATTTTGATGTATAAAAGATATTTCGTTTATAATAATATGACATTCTTGTAACAGGATCATGCACAAGTAATCGGATGCCATAGTTTCTTGGGACCGTGGCATTTTAGTCTATTTTTCACTCTATTTCACGTGTTTATTTCTTTTTAGAAGTTTATGTTTGCGTGTTTTTCTACTTGTGAGACACATGTACTTGCTAATCTTTTGTTTCCATGTAGAGATCTAAAGATCTACCTCGGGGTTGAGAAACGATCGTTGAAAGCTAAGAGAGAAGTAGATAAGCCTAACTGGCGTAATTACAAAGCAATGAGATATATTATCCTAAAAAGATATTTGTGCTTTTAGTAGGGCGAGTCACGGGGCAGAGATGCCGCTGGGGGATCTGTGTGGACCTGTTGCGGACCTTTTTTTATTTTTCTTTTGTACACTGTAGACAGAAATAAAAAATATTTTTTAAAGATACAACATGGATAATTGTTTTTTATTTTTTTATTATTTTTTTTAAATTTTCTTGTAAAGTAAATGTTAGATATAAAAACAATTATATTTTTTTATATATCTTTTTATTTATAAACAAATTAGGACGTTAATGGGATCTGACGGAAAAAGCGAAGAAAGGATCCGTATCTCCAACCACAATATGTGGATGTATGTGGTTGCATGAGGTAGAATAAAAATGAAGAGGTCAAGATATGAGATGAAAAATCGGTTTCGGAGGCACATCAAATTGGGATGGAGAATTACCTAAGATTGAATACTACAAACTACCTTAGAATTAATCTATATAAAAGACGGAAAATAAAATTGAATCTCACCTCGGGATCGGATACCCATGATGGCCTCGACGAGGACCGAATCGCTATCACCGACCGGCTCGGAGGCTGAGCACCCTTCTGTGATGAGAATCTCTCGAAGATCGGTCCCCTCTCTATCAAAGATTGATCAAAGATAAATGATGGAGGAGGAGCCCCATAAAAAGAGAAGAAAAATAAGAAAGGAAAGAATGGACAAATAAAGAATATTTTTTATTAGTTAATTGAATAATTAATTAATTAAAAACAAAAATTTGGATTAAATAAATAAAATAATTAATTTTCAAAAAATAATTAGCCACCTTAATGGTGGTCATTTAAGGTATAGAATAATACCTTTATATACAAGGCATGTTTTCAAATCTAATAAATGAATAAATTAAATAATTAAATTCCAAATTTTATAATTAAATAATTTAATTAATAAATATTAGATATTTAATTTTTTGGGTGATTTATATGTAAGGAAATTAGTTGTATACAAGTATTAGATACATATAGTGTAATATACACATGTACAAATAAGAAAATTATTTTTAAATATTTTTTTAAATTTTATTATTTTATTATTTTTTATTTTTAATAATAAAGATAATATTTACAATTATGTACATTAAAATAAATATGAATACATATGTACATAAGGTAAGTGGAAAAACTGCATAAAATACCCTAGAAAATCGACTTTCCATCCATAACTCCCAAAATTATGAAACCATAGCAATTTAAAAAAATATTTTAATTTAGGAGTATAATGGAGGTGAGTTTGATTCAATTTGACTTCGTATGGAGCCGGAATTGGTATTTTAATTATCGCTTTATGGCGTTTTCTAAGTGTGATTGTTTGTAATATGTACGTTATTTTATTTTGCAATTATTTTTATTATTTACAAAATATTTTTATTTACAACTTTTAATTGCAAAAATATTTAATTTGAGGTCAATTTATGTACAAATAAAATAATTTAAGTTTATACAAATATACAAGGAATATATTTACAAATTATTTTGAATTTTTTGGACCCTATATCCCCCTACTTTATTCCTGATCGATCAGGTCAAGTCTTGACCTTCTCTCGGGGTTCGGGTCAGTTCTGCATTTATTTCATAAATACATCCTTTATTTTTCTTTCTTTGTTCTTTTCTTCTTTATTCTTTTATTTGAGTACAAAAAGTGTTAAATATGTATATTTAACAAATGCATGCAAAATGGTAATTTCATATAATTAATAGGTATTTTACAGATATTTGACTGAGGAAATGAAGTTAAAATAAAAGAATAAAAACGATGAATCATGGATTCGTCATTCTCATATACTTTAAATTTGCTAATCTCTTAGCAAACACTTATTTGGAAATAAGTGAAAAAAATAAAGAAAAGAAAAAGGAAAGAAGTTAGAACAATGTTAACTTTTAAACTTATCTTCATAAAGTTGTAGTATGGAGCTCTGTCGGACCTTTGGATTATGTGTGTCAAAACCTTAATGGGAAATGGATTTAAAACTTAACATCCTCTAAGTTCCACAAGACTCCTATTCAGGTCTCCTCAACAGTCAGATCGTAACAAATTTACATACACAAATTATTATGACTATAAATCTTTACTTGTACGGTGTAAGTGAAATATAGCTCCCCATCTCAAAAGTAGCAAAGAAAACAGCCTCTCTCAACAAGGTAACTCTAATCTCCCAGTCTAGCAACTCATTCCTCGAGGAGCGGGATATTCCCTTCTAAGTTCAAGTATAACCAGCTCAAGAAGAGGGGATAGAGAAGAGAATGGATGATAACCAGTGTAGTTACCTATCCTTGATGCATGACCAGTGTAGCCAAGTCATCCGCTGCAAGCTTACAAACATTTGACTTTGAAACTCTTATTCCGTTCTTTCTTTTCTTTCACTTGTATATACACTCTGACAGGCATTTTACATTTCAATCAGGCTTGTCCAAAGTTCAAGTACAACCAGCTCAAGAAGAGGGGATAGAGAAGAGAATGGATGGTAACCAGTGTAGTTACTTGTCCTTGGATGCATGACCAGTGTAGTCAAGTCAACTGCTGCAAGCTTGCAAACATTTGATTTTGAAACTCTTATTCTTTCTTTCTTTTTTTCACTTGTATATATACTCCGGCAGGCATTTTACTTTTCAATCAGGCAAGTCCACTTTTGGAGATTCTACATTTTTCTTTCTTTTATTTTTTTTTTGAAAATTATATACAAGGTGCAGCATGTACATAAGGAGTTTTTCCTCTTGAGCCATGTAGACTATCCCTCTTTTGAATCATTATTGCAACCCCACAACATCATGTCGTTAGACCTCGACATCGCCAAATCAGGTTGAGATGCACTTCCCTCCTAGAGGAGGATGAGAGGTTCCACCTAGATGTACTACCCTCGTATGCTACCCCAAGCCAAAAGATTCTGCCATCTCACTGCCTCCTCCATGAAGAGCTATGTGTAGAGTGCTTGTCCAAGGTAAGCCACAGTCTGAAAGAATCATGTGTTTTATTTAAATTTATCAAGATGGCATGTGAACATAGTCTTATGGAACTCAAAGAATTAAATCACTAGGACCTGAAAAGTCTTAACTCCTGATCTTATAAGGTTCCTCTAAAATTAAGTAGATTAAGGTCCAACTAAGCTCCATTCTTCAAATTTATTCCAGACTTAGTTTAAATGTCAATACTATCATGAAAAATACACATGGAAATGCAAGAAATATGTACAAACGCAAAGAAAAGAAGCAAAATCTTTTTGTGAAATAGTTTTTTTAAAATTTTGAACTTTTTTATGGATTTTTCAAAAATGATGCTCATGCAAAAGAGTTTTTTTAATAAACAAATTGTTAGTAATATATACAAGTATATACAATTTTTTTAAAAAAATAAGGGTTAGGGAAGAGATATACATATTTACAAAGGAGTGAGTCAATTATTTACAAGAATCATACGAAAGGATTTACAACTTGGGTAATTTATACAGGTATATACATACAGTTGGAATTTTTTATTTTATTATTATTTTTTGTGTATATATATATATATATTGATGCATATATTCATTGAAGTTATTTGAAAACATTTTTACAAATAATTTTGAAATAAATAGTCCAAAAAATTTTTCAAACAATTTTATAATCATTTACAAACATTTGAAAACAATTTTGCAAACATTTTTCAAAACACTACATATAGATTTTTTTTTCAAAATAATTTTTCAACTATTTTCAAAACATTTGCAAATAGTTTTATAGAATGATTTTATTTCACACAAAGAAAAAATTTTACAAGCCAAACTAATTTCACAATAGTTGAAAATATTTTTCAAATATTTTTTAAATAGTTTTCAAAAAAAAATCAAATAGGTTTTCAAACTACTTTCAAAATATTTTTCAAAATATTTTTAACCTGACTTATTAGTCAGTATATACAAAAAGAATTTTGAGTAAATATCTGCATCTTTTTATTAGTTTTTTTACTAGTATTTATACAGTATTTTTAGCCATATTAAAAATATGAAAGTACGAGTTATGGCTAAAATATTATACAATATATACGATACCCCTATAGTTAGCTCGAACTATGTCCTCATAGTGATCAAAGAGCTGCAAAGGAAGACATACTCGTGCATAGGATAGAAAAGTGAAAAGAATACTATACTACAACGGTGAATAAAAGAATAAGATCAATTAGAAGTCGGTGATCCCCCTACACTTAGGATCAAGTAATCAGTATAGAGGATTGTACACAAGGGGAAAACCGTGGATGAGAATATACTGGGTTTATCTCCCCTATACTTAGGGTAAAATATCCCTAAGTATAGGCAGCAAAACATAGGTAAAAATAATTAAAAGAATAATCACAATTCTGACACCCCCTATACTTGGTAAAGTACACGCTAAGTATAGAATAATCATGAGATGGAGATGGGGTATGAGGTAGAAAGAATGGATGATATGGACAACTGGATCTATATAGTTGTGAACAAAGTTGAGGTGCCTCTCAACAAGCGCTAGAGTTTACACCCCCTAGCTGGGAGCAAAGGCTAGGATAATGCAGTATTGAGGTTCAAGATAGTATCTGTAAGGCGAATACCGTACTATCGTCACAGTATCGGTGAGAGAACGACAACGAAGTCAACAGTATAGATGTTGACACCCAAGTAAACAATCAGGTGGATGTATGCTACCGGGTAAAGATATGGGAAGATGAAATCAGACTCCGGTAGTATAAAAGAAATCATCGGTTCAAGTCTGAATGGAGTGAATGAATGGAGCCGAAGAAATCGAACGTGGAGAAGGAAGGATCTGTCAGGGAATTCTCTACGTCAATCACCTTCTCGAATAGATAAGGAAGATCAAGATCAGGAGACTCATTAAAAAGGATGATATCTGATGCATGTAATGTAGAGAAATTAGTAAAATCATCGAATACCTCAAACATCGGCTCATCATCACGAGGGTCGTCAAGGAGAGAGAAATCAAACTCATGCTCAGAAATTTTAGAAGACTTGGTCTTGTGATCCGACAGGTCGGATGCATTCCCAGAAAGTGAAACCGAGTACACAAGGTCCGTGGCATCCTCTCGTGGATAACCCTCGAGGAGTAGTGCCGAATCAGAATTTAATTGAGGATCTATGCTGCCAAATATCAGGTCCTCCAAAAATGTAGTGACCTCATCAAATGAGAGGACACACAGCTCAAAGATGGGACTATCTAGTTCTGTCAAATCAAAAATCGGTCCCTCATCAAGCTCTATATGCTGAGATATGTCCAAATATGTATCTAAATTTAAGAAGATCTTATGAAGAAAGGACACTGAATCAACTGGACATGGACACTGAAATGACCCAAAGTATGGTTGAGATGTGGGATCCACCAGTATTTCTTGGGATACTAGCATATCTAGAATCTAAGAATCTTTGACGTGAAAGTGCAGGACTGGCTCAAAATCTGGCTTTAAAATCAACGGGAACTCATCCAATATCCGACTTTGGGAACTCACAGTAATGGTCAACACATCCATCATATGAAATGTAGTAGCATGTATATCTTCTGATTGGTGTGTGCTGTCTAAATCGGCATGAAGTCCCACACAGTCAATTTGGTGTCATATCTCCCTCATGTGTTATCCCGATAAATCATCTCGTGAATATGGAATGTCTGAAAGTGTTCCAAAATGGTCTCAAATAAATCCAGGTCGGGACTGTGGTGTGAACCACCACACTAGGTAATGACTAATGCAATATGTTCGACGGTCATCCCCCTCATGGCGATCTGGACAAGGTCAGTCACCAAAAATCCATGATCCGGAAATCGCCTCAAAAGATCAAGTGATATTTGCCATGAATCTCTTAATGGCTCCTGGGGGGTCAACTGAAAAATCATGAATACACGACCACATCAACTCTGCTCTACGATGGGGGTAAAATCTCTACAAAAACAACATCTGAAGGCCACCCCATGTAGCAATCTCCTCCCTAACTCTCTGTGCCATCTCAAAGCTCTAGTCTGAAGTGAGAAAGGGAAGGTCATCACCATCAGTTCCTCAGAAGTGATATCTAGGTATGCTCGTGATCCACATAAATCCCTCACTCGGATATATGAATATATGGCTCCTCATGCACTCCCCTGAAAATTTTGGCAGTAGATTAATGAACTCTAAATCCATAATGAAGGGACTCAATGTAGAAGCGGAGTGCACTTCCTGATCTGGCTGCTTATTCATCATCCCAGGATAGAAGTCATCTAAAGCTCGCAACTGTTCTATGTGATCGCCTATGGAATGCACTCTCATCTCAGGAATGAAATCGCCCGGGATTCGTATTTGGTCAATCTGGTCTCCAAGAGCGTCAATCACAGCATGTCTCGAATGGGAAGGTGTGAATGAGGAGGGAGAAGATGGATGTCGGCCGGAGTTCCGATCTCCCAAGAGAATGGACAGGAATAATGGCCATGAAATGAAGAAGCCGCAAAGTCCGGATGAAGTGGAGTATGGGCCATCATGATGAGAGGAAATGATGGGAGGGGGGGTAGGATGAGAGGAAGAGAGTGAAGAAGAGAGAAGGTGACTGCTAATGATCTAGGGAAGATAAACGTAACCAACTCACACCAAATACATCCAAACACAAAGCAAATGCTCAGTTTACCAACTCAACACAAATCTGACCGTGAGAGCTCGGTTTTTATCTTTTCAAATTTAGAGTTTAGTGATCAGACAAAAGTTGTACAAACACTTAGGTAACCTGATGGAATTTGGGCAATACTCCTTAGTGTGTACGCGAGCAATTAAAACACAAACAATGAGGGTATTTCTCTCCCAAAACAATGATGAATCAATTACGTTTATTTTTTAGGACCAAGTTCAATTAGCAGTCCCAATTTTTTTATTTTTGATTTTTTTGAATTTTTTTCAAAAATAATGCCTAACGAGCTTTCCGATTTTCTCTTTTGATTAATTTGAGTCCAAAAACAGGGGGAGGAAGTCGAAAAAATCGATGGTGGTCAAACACAATGATGCATGCAGGGATAGAAATGTGTATCTTACTCCAACACTCTACATGCAATATGATCCGTGTATAAATTAAATACCGAAATTAAACTAACTATATGATGCACGAAGAAATCGACCTTAGACGAGCAGCTTCTATTGATCGTGAAGAACAATAGCTAGCTAATCGAATCGAGTCATGAGTCCGATCTTGGGAGTCACTCGGTGCCCGCCATAACGGATCCTGCTAGCGATGTATGTGACTCCTCACGACGCGTGGTCTCAAATTCAATTAGACTAACTTTTTCAATTTATTTTTAGCTAGATCCAATTACATTCTATAGGTACAGGCAATCAATTAGGTGTTGAGCATTAGCTAATTACGCCACAATCAACAAAAATCATGCGTCTAGGGGCTAAATCCACGAGAATCATATAGAAAGTTATGGCGGTGAAATAAAAAACGTGAAAACAGCGGTGAAGTCTCCCAAGTGCATCGACACTTGGCGAAACAGATCCTGAATAATGTCCAAGTCCCAAAAGAGTTTCAAGTTCTAAATATTACACTATAGAAAATTGTTCTCTCAAATAAAAATAAGTGTCTTCTTTTCCCTGCTCCACCTCATATGCGGGTCCTCCAAAAAGAAACTCCAAGTCATCCTCCAAGCAATCCCTTGCACAAAAAGCAAATAAGCAATGGTCATAAAACAATTATAATATAGAGAGACAAGTAAAATTGAAAAATGACAACTAAGTCGTGCTCCCCAGCAATGACATCATTCTGGTGGAGAGGCCTTGCGGTAGGCTGATGCACGCGCACACGGGCGGCACACGCTTGGGGGTGGGTTGACGGATGGAGGCATCGACCTCGTGCGGGGGTGCAACGGGGCGCTGTTGGGGGTGGAGTCGTGCGCGCATGTGCGACAAGAGCACGTACGGTGGATGTGGGCGGCGTTGCCGCCTGCTGCGAACTTTTTTATTTTATTTATTTATTTTTCTTTATACTGTAAACATAATGGATAATAAATAAAATATTATTTTTTAAAAGAAATAATAAGTGGTAATAACTTGGATTATTTCCAAGAATTTCCCGTCCAAGTTGAGTGGTCGGGACCTGATGACATTTGTGGTTGTATGGCGCTAGTATTAGGTGCACCGAATCTATGGGAGCTTTTCTAAGCTCTTGATTGTGTATGTAATCATAGGACCCCGCTTTTCATTTACAATGAGATGCATTCAATCCATATATCTATTAGCAAAATTAAATTATGCTTCCACTTGCTAATAGAACAACTTATCCAGGAGCGGTTTTCTAACTTGCATTCACTTAGAATAATTTTTCGATTTTGTTTAGCGTAATGCACGTAGATTGTGAGGTGCATTGTAAGTATTCTAGCTTCATCATCCATCATTTTTTTCATAATGCATCTGCTTTTTCCAACTTCTCCCTCAGTTTCCCTCACTATGATTTGAAGAGAATCAGATTAAGTGATAGACATGTTTAAATTCAACTCAAATCAAGAGATAACTGTTTAAACAAAATTAGGGCTGATAAACATACTTAAAAACTAATATCATTGTTTATGGGAGAGCAACATCACCATTGTATGCCGGTACTTACCTAACGAAGTGAGGATGTAGCCTAAGATAGAAGCCAAAAGTCTGTGTACATGTGTCGTAAGAACTTGCAATTTGATTCTCGAGTCCTTAAAGCTACTAGCACTTTCGTCTGATCATAATCAAGAGTCTGTTGGATAATTTTGTTGCTTGTTAGGTCTTGATATTGAACCCGATATCATGGTGTTGATTGACCGAACAGGGGTTCCTAACATCCAGTCTCGGAGGGCCTGCGGTGACGATAAGTCGGATCTGACAATCATTGTGGCGGCCGCTCTTATGGTACTCGGAATGTGAACAATTAAATCAAACAAACAATCAACCATGATATACTTAAAATAACGAAAACTAGTGCCGGTGAAATTTATTATATCCTACAAAAGATGTGTATCGTCACCAACTATAGGAGTCAAAGTAGATTTTAAAAACCAAACCGAACCGGCCGATTCAACTGGTTAAAAAATGAACTGGAAGAAAAACGGTCCAACCACCTGTTTTTCATTCAGAAAATAAAAACCAGTCAAAACCCGGTTGGACAGCCTAAACCCGGTTGAACCAACTGAACCAAAACCACCGGCTCAACCATCCATTTTTGACCAAAAAATATTTTTTGATAATTAATAAAATGTAAGCTTTTAAAAACTATTCATAATCTCCTCTCATTCTAATCCAGAATATAGTACTCATTTATCTCTTCTCCTTCTATATGTGTCAATGATCCACTATCTCCTCTTCCTTCCTGTCATATAAGCATTGGCTCTCTTCTCGCATATTACATGAGTTTGTCTACTTCCAACAACAAAGGTAAAATACGTCGTCATAGTTTATACTACGAGAATACATTAAAAACAATTGTTATTAATTAAAGTTTAAATAGTTTTAAAATGGTTAATTTTATACATCATAGACACATATGAATTTTACAAAATAGTCCCTTTTGAGTTTTTCTAATAACATGTATGCCCCTAACATTTAGCAATGTTTTTTGCGCTCCTATATTCTTAAAAATCCACAATATTATCCTTATGTTGGTAATATATAGGAGCACACGTGTACTAATAAAATGTCACTATCTGTTTTGTAAAAATATAGGGGACGCACAATTGTAAAAAAAGGGAGTATAAGTGTTACTAGAAAAACTTGGAAGGACACAAGTATATAGATCCTCTAAAGATATTTATAAGCATTTTTCATATTTATTTGTTTGATACTACCGGTCTAATTCGGTTCGATCCGGTTAAACCATACGAACCAAACCAACAGTACAACGGTTCGGTCTTTTCCGATTTTTATGAATTGATGATGTCGTCACCGGTTCGACCAGTCGGTCCCATTGGTCCGACCATAAAAACCAAAAACTGATACTTGCCCGGTTTGATGTCCGGTTCGGTTTTTAAAACCTTGAGTCAGACTAATGAGAGCAAAGATGAATAGATATAATTATTATGAATTAATATCGAATATCTTATACATTTTTACTATTTTATGAATTTTTGAAAGTTTTTAAATATATTTAATTTTTATGGATTTTTAATTGATTTATTTTTTATGTTTTTAAATTGTAATTTTTTTCTTTTAAATTTTGCAAAATTTTAGTTTCTTTTTTATAAAGATATAATGTATATTTATATATAGTAATAATAACATAATAGATATTATAAATAATATATAGAATAAATAATAAGTTTTAATATGTATGTATAATAAAAAGGAATATTCCTTTTTTAAGGTTTTAACATCTAATATATAATTTATAAATAATAATAGTAATTAGTATATAAGTATTATAAGGCATATATATAGTATATATATAGAGTTTTATACTTTTAAATATATGTAAATATAGTCAATTATTTATAAAATAAATTATTTTTGTGTTTTAATATTTTATTTGTTTTTTATAAATTTTTATATTTTTTTTCCAATTTTTATGCATTTTAATGTATTTAATATATCAAAATAGGGAATATAATAGGCCAGATTATTTTGGTTGTTTAAAAATAGAAAATAAGCTCCCAAAGGTACTTTGCTTCATCGGTTATGAAGCCTTGGGGTTTGGTTGCTTGAGCCCATAGATGGATTTCTTCTACTTGCATACTTTGCCTTCCTCGGTTATGAAGTCCTGGAGTTGGTCCATATAAATATCCTCCTTGAGGTATTCATTGAGGAAAGTTGTCTTGACGTCTATCTGCCATATGTTGTAGTCAAGATATGCAGCCAGTTATAGCTAGTGGTAACCTGATGGGATTAAGCACATAGCCACATGAGAGAATGTCTCATCATAGTCGATGCCTTCTCTCTGTGTCTAGCCCTTGGCTACAAGCCGTGCTATGAAGGTCTCTACCTTCCTATCGGGAATCCTTTTTCTCTTGAAGATCCATTACGCCCAATGGATTTTACCCCTTTAGTGGATCTTCTGGATCCATGCACCATTATTATGCATGGAGTCTATTTCAGACTTCATTACTAGCATCCATCTATCCATGTCATGATCCACGAGTGCTTCATCAAATGAAGTTGGATCATTGTCAGTTTCACTTGATACATGGAATCTGTATCTTTCATATGGAGAAACCACCCTAAAATTCCTTCAAAGAGGTACATGTGTTACATCTTTGTTTACTTCTTCAGTTTCTGATTCAGGAAGCTCAGTATCCTCAGGGGATTCAATGAGTTCCTTTACTTCATTTTTTTTCTTGATGCTTTGAGTAGCGATCCCGAAATGTCCGTTGAGTTCTCGCTTCCACATCATTCTCGGATAATCAGGTTTCGTTACAAATTGGTATCAGAGCGGGTTCCCTCATTCTTTGACCTCGCTTCTCGCATTTTTCGAGGGACGTTACTTGATGTCGACGTCTTCATGACTTTTTCTCCTTGTAGATCGGGCATACTCACCCAATGATTTTTTTCGGGGATTGGATCAATGCTCCTCTGTTGTTCCTCGTTCTTCTCAGCCTGATCACCACCCATTCAAAATGACCTCCGAGCTCCCCTTCCAAGTTTGAGTCCCTTTTGGTCCACCATCCTCATCCCATTCGTGTTCTTCCAGTCGCTGGAGGTGACAGCTCAATCATCCTTGCGTCAGGCGAGTCGAGGAAGGCCATAGGCACCTCCACCACCTCCGCCAACTCCAGCATCGAGGTCCCCCCTACCTCAGGTATCCCACCTTCGAGGTCGTCGCTTTCTTCTTTTTCTTTTGCTCCTTTCATTCGTCGTATCATTAGGACTAATATCCCATCGTTAGCTTCGCAATCCACCCACTGAATCGCCCAAACGTTCACCTCGCTGGAGCTCGTCCGGACACCATCTTGCGCACCCGCTTCACGCCTCTGTTACACCACTGCAGGGTTGAGGCATTTTGCCCTCGACCCTCTCATCTTTATTTTGCAGGTCCTGTACGTCAAAGCAACACATGGGCTCGTTTTGAGCCTCGCCAGAGGACTCAGGAGCCCGCCAGCTCCGTTCCCTCCCGCGAGCTTCGGCCATCGCCGGAGTCTTTTGAATCGCCCAGGAGCAAGAGGAGGACCCAAGGAAGGAGACTCTCCACTTTTGGAGCTCAGAGACCGCCGAAGAACTGGGATCTGGAGCGGGGAAGCTCGCCTCACTGGCGTTGCTTCCCTGTTCTTCGTCCGCGGCTCTCCGCCGTTGGATCTTGGCCGCCTCCCAAATTGCATGCCAACCGTAGGATCACACCCCGCTTCAGTCGTTTGATCATTAGGGGCGATATAATCTGGTTCGTCAAAGCGAAGCGTAATCTCCTCGTCCCGTGCTGCCACGTGTCCAAGTCAGACGAGGAGCGTCGTTCGATCGCCCGCTTGGGTATTTTGCATCTTAAACTCTGACGATTTTTTTATTTATTAAATAGTATTTAATCTTTCATCTGCTATTTAAAAGTTTTGTAATATTTGCATTTAGATCCATGTACTTTCCTTATTTGCATTCTGGTCCTTGTCCACGTCACCTCACATGACTCACGCATGTGGGGTGGTGGGTATTTTGTAACGGACCCGCTTCAGGTTTTCATATTTCATTTTAGTCCACGAATTATTTTGTCGAGAGTTATATTTTGTGGAAATTGGAACTTAGCCCCTCAAGTTCTGTTATTAGCGTTTGGGTCCTAACCAGGTGCGTGCAAGTCACGTGCGGGGCTGGGATTTTTGCGGGTGTACCCTTGCGGGTCTGGTTATTTATGTTTGGTCCCGAAACTTTGTTAATCAGTTATATATTATGTGGAAAAAATGCACATTGGCCCCTGGATTTCTAGATAATTACATTTATCCCCTTGTTAGTAGTATAGTTTCTCTTTATTGTCTTTAATTATTTCATGCATCTATAAAATTCCAAAAATTCCCAAAAAAATACCATAGGGTTAATGTTCCATTGTATTTTCATGCATATATTTTTATTTTACATTTTGTTGCATTTTAATATTTATAAAAATTCAAAAACATGCACTTCATCCACTGTTTGCATTACAAAATAGATAAAATATAAATACTTTTTGAAAAATTCCAAAAAAATATATATTGTGTCTTTAATTATTTCATGCATCTATAAAATTCCAAAAATTCCCAAAAAAATACCATAAGGTTCCTGTTGCATTGTATTTTCATGTATATATTTTTATTTTGCATTTTGTTGCATTTTAATATTTATAAAATTCAAAAAACATGCACTTCATCCACTGTTTGCATTATAAAATAGATAAAATATAGATACTTTTTGAAAAAATCCAAAAAAATATATACTTTGTGTGTTTCTATGTTTTTTCACTTCAATCCAAAAATTACTGAAAATTCAAAGGAAAACTCCTAAATATTAGAATACCCCTAAAAATTTTAAAAATCTTAAAAATTCCAGAAAATTCCTAAAATATAATTTTGGGCTTTGAATTTTCTCTGATCTATTATCTTTCATTTAAAATAGGTTTGAGGAATTTTTGACTCTGTTTGATATATTCCATCCTCATTTAAGTTTCAGTCTTTCAATTTCCTCACTGTTTTCAGTATTCTTGACTTAAAATATCAAAAAAATTAAGAAAAATATAGAAAAATCATAAAAACATTATAAAAATATAAAAAGCACAAAAGATTTTATTTCTTGAATTTTGAGTATTTTTGCCTTTATTTTTATAAATATATTATCTTGCTTTTCTTATATTGTGTGCTTATTTTATTAAAAGAAAAGAAAATATAAAAATATAAAATAAAAAGAAAATACAAAATCAGTATATCAAAAATAAAAATATAAAATTATTAAATCAAAAATTTTTAAAAATTAAAACCCACAAAAGTAGCGCATTCGTAGGTGTTTGATCACTTTCACATATTTTGACTAATTTTTAGATCTATCCTGCTTGCTCCCTGTGTTCGACCTCTACACATACTTGCACTATACACTTTTGTTGTAGAGTTATAATAAATTTTAACTCCACAAGTTGATTTTCATTGCTTGATTTATCTATCGTGGGTTGATTGTTGATTAATTCGGGTTTCGTGAGTGGACGCCACAGCGACTTCGTCTCTGCCTTGTGTGGGACGTATTTTGACCCTCGCAAAATCTGAGTTATCAGTCATTTGCAAAGAAGATCGGCTGATACACCAGTTAGGAGATACGAGTGTTGGGATGTTGAGCCAGCTAAGAGAGGGCGAGGAAGGCCCGAGAAGTGTTGGAAATAGACTATACGAAGGGATCTTAGTTGTTTGGTTATAAGCACGGGATTGACCCAAGATAGATCTAAATGGAGGCGAAGATCCATGTAGCCAACCCTACTTAATTGTGGGAAAAGGCTTTCTTCTTCTTCTTGTTGTTGTTGTCCTGCAATTATCTTGCATTGATTACTTGTATGTTATGTGTGCTTTCTCTCTCTCTCTCTCTCTCTCCTATCTATCATTTCTCTCACCCTCTCTGTCTTGTGCATAATATCTATACCTATTTTGTGTAATTGATTTCACACACACACACACCCACACACTCATGCACCCACCCACCGGGACACACATCTGCATGCACGCCCACCTGCCGAGCCACGTTCACACCTGCATGCACGCCCACACACCCACGTGCGCATGCATGCACACACAAACACACACATGTGTATGTGGTTTGCTTTTATTTCTATATATAGTATTATGTTCAAGAGTGAAATGAATACAAACAAGCAAAAATCAATCTAAAAAGAAAACTTCTTAGTTAACACTCCTTGAGTTCGACCTTGTTACTTGTCCAAGTAAAATAAATAAATTGATCGCATCACTGTAATTGTTGATTTCTTATTATTTTGATGTATAAAATATATTTCGTTTATAATAATATGACATTCTTGTAACAGGATGATGCACAAGTAATCGGATGCCATAGTTTCTTGGGATCGTGGCATTTTAGTCTATTTTTCACTCTATTTCACGTGTTTATTTCTTTTTAGAAGTTTCTGTTTGCGTGTTTTTCTACTTGTGAGACACATGTACTTGCTAATCTTTTGTTTCCTTGTAGAGATCTAAAGATCTACCTCGGGGTTGAGAAACGATCGTTGAAAGCTAAGAGAGAAGTAGATAAGCCTAACTGGCGTAATTACAAAGCAATGAGATATATTATCCTAAAAAGATATTTGTGCTTTTAGTAGGGCGAGTCACGGGGCGGAGATGCCGCTGGGGGATCCGTGTGGACCTGTTGCGGACCTTTTTTTTGTTTTTTTTATTTTTCTTTTGTACACTGTAGACAGAAATAAAAAATATTTTTTAAAGACACAACATGGATAATTGTTTTTTATTTTTTTATTATTTTTTTAATTGTTCTTGTAAAATAAATGTTAGATATAAAAGCAATTATATTTTTTTATATATCTTTTTATTTATAAACAAATTAGGACGTTAATGGGGATCCGACGGAAAAGCGAAGAAAGGATCCGTATCTCCAACCACAATATGTGGATGTGTGTGGTGGTTGCATGAGGTAGAATAAAAATGAAGAGGTCAAGATATGAGATGAAAAATCGGGTTCGGAGGCACATCAAATTGGGATGGAGAATTACCTGAGATTGAATACTACAAACTACCCTTAGAATTAATCTATATAAAAGACGGAAAATAAAATTGAATCTCACCTCGGGATCGGATACCCATGATGGCCTCGACGAGGACCGAATCGCTATCACCGACCGGCTCGGAGGCTGAGCACCCTTCTGTGATGAGAATCTCTCGAAGATCGGTCCCCTCTCCACCAAAGATTGATCAAAGATAAATGATGGAGGAGGAGCCCCATAAAAAGAGAAGAAAAATAAGAAAGGAAAGAATGGACAAATAAAGAATATTTTTATTAGTTAATTGAATAATTAATTAATTAAAAACAAAATTTGGATTAAATAAAATAAAATAATTAATTTTCAAAAAATAATTAGCCACCTTAATGGTGGTCATTTAAGGTATAGAATAATACCTTTATATACAAGGCATGTTTTCAAATCTAATAAATGAATAAATTAAATAATTAAATCCAAATTTTATAATTAAAATAATTTAATTAATTAATATTAGATATTTAATTTTTTGGGTGATTTATATGTAAGGAAATTAGTTGTATACAAGTATTAGATACATATAGTGTAATATACACATGTACAAATAAGAAAATTATTTTTAAATATTTTTTTAAATTTTATTATTTTATTATTTTTTATTTTTAATAATAAATATAATATTTACAATTATGTACATTAAAATAAATATGAATACATATGTACATAAGGTAAGTGGAAAAACTGCATAAAATACCCTAGAAAATCGACTTTCCATCCATAACTCCCAAAATTATGAAACCATAGCAATTTAAAAAAATATTTTAATTTAGAGTATAATGGAGGTGAGTTTGATTCAATTTGACTTCGTATGGAGCCGGAATTGGTATTTTAATTATCGCTTTATGGTGTTTTCTGAGTGTGATTGTTTGTAATATGTACGTTATTTTATTTTGCAATTACTTTTATTATTTACAAAATATTTTTATTTACAACTTTTAATTGCAAAAATATTTAATTTGAGGTCAATTTATGTACAAATAAAATAATTTAAGTTTTATACAAATATACAAGGAATATATTTACAAATTATTTTTGAATTTTTGGATTAAAGACCCTATATCCCCCTACTTTATTCCTGATCGATCAGGTCAAGTCTTGACCTTCTCTCGGGGTTCGGGTCAGTCTGCATTTATTTCATAAATACATCCTTTATTTTTCTTTCTTTGTTCTTTTCTTCTTTATTCTTTTATTTGAGTACAAAAAGTGTTAAATATGTATATTTAACAAATGCATGCAAAATGGTAATTTCATATAATTAATAGGTATTTTACAGATATTTGACTGAGGAAATGAAGTTAAAATAAAAGAATAAAGAGGATGAATCATGGATTCGTCATTCTCATATACTTTAAATTTGCTAATCTCTTAGCAAACACTTATTTGGAAATAAGTGAAAAAAATAAAGAAAAGAAAAAGAAAGAAGTTAGAACAGTGTTAACTTTTAAACTTATCTTCATAAAATTGTAGTATGGAGCTCTGTCGGACCTTTGGATTATGCGTGTCAAAACCTTAATGGGAAATGGATTTAAAACTTAACATCCTCTAAGTTCCACAAGACTCCTATTTAGGTCTCCTCAACAGTCAGATCATAACAAATTTACATACACAAATTATTATGACTATAAATCTTTACTTGTACGGTGTAAGTGAAATATAGCTCCCCATCTCAAAAGTAGCAAAGAAACAGCCTCTCTCAACAAGGTAACTCTAATCTCCCAGTCTAGCAACTCATTCCTCGAGGAGCGGGACATTCCCTTCTAAGTTCAAGTATAACCAGCTCAAGAAGAGGGGATAGAGAAGAGAATGGATGATAACCAGTGTAGTTACCTATCCTTGATGCATGACCAGTGTAGCCAAGTCATCCGCTGCAAGCTTACAAACATTTGACTTTGAAACTCTTATTCTTTCTTTCTTTCTTTCACTTGTATATACACTCTGACAGGCATTTTATTACAAAATTCATTAAAAATACTTGATAAAAAGATGTGATTATTCCCCAAATTCTTTTTGCAGTTTTTTATTACTAAATCAGGTGAAAATACTTTTTGCAAAATGTTTGAAAAATAGTTTGAAAACCTTTATGAAAAATCTTTTGAAAACTATTTGGAAAACATTTTGTTACATGTTTTCAACCTTTATAAAAATATTTTGATTGAAAATTTATTTTTCTTTGTGTGAAATAAAAAGGTTTGAAAAATGATTTGCAAATGGTTTGAAAAATGGTTGCAAGAATATTTGAAAAATCTATATATACTGTTTGGAAAACCTTTGCAAAATAATTTTCAAATGTTTGTACATGTTTGTAAAAACTGTTTGTAAAAATTATTTTGGACTATTGTTTTCAAAATTGTTTGAAAAGCCCTTGTCAAATAAGTTTGAAGAATACTTACATCTCACCTAAAATTCTCTATGTATATACCTATAAAATCGACCACTTACCCTTGTAAATTCTTAAAATCCAATTCTTGTAAATAAAAGATGCATCCCCGTGTAAATATTTGTACCTAGTTTTTAGCCAAAACCTTTTGTTTTCAAAAATCCCAAAAATATTTGCAAAAGTAAAATACCAAAAACATTTGAAAAAATCTTTTTGAAAATCTAAAAAATGCATATGCATCATCTTTTCAAAAATCCATAAAAAAGTTCAAAATCTTTGAAAATTGCATCACAAAAATATTTTCTACATAGCATTTGCATGGCATTTGTATTTTTCATATTGAGTTCGATAATTGAACAAGTCTAAGTAAAATCCGAAGATTGGAGCTTGGTTGGAACTTAAATCTACCTAATTAACATGAACCTTATAGGAACTGGAATTGAGGTACTTCAGGTCTAGTTGACTTAATTCTTTGAGGATCATGAGACTTGGTTCAATGTATTCTTAACTACCTAAGTAGAGTATTTTGGAGCACATGCACGACTCTTGTTGATAATGACCTAACTTGGACACCTGCACCTTTCACTTGGCTCAACTTAGTTGGAGTGGTGAGGGGGTTGGATTTGCCGGTATGAGACGCACACATGTGGAAACACGTGTCCTCCTCTAGGGAGGGAAGTGCATCCCAACTCGTCCGGTGATGATGAGTTTTGAGGACAAGAGATTGTGGGTTGCAATAAAGCTTCAAAAGAGGGATAGCCTACTGGCTCAAGAGAAAAAACTCCCTATGTAAATGTTGTTGTATATAGTATTCAAAAAAATGCAAAAGCAAAAACTCCAAAAAAGTGGACAGGCCTGTACAAAAATAAAAATGTCTGCCAGAGGTACATATGTGTATGGTCAATAAGCAAGCTTGAGCTTCAAAGTCAAATCATGTGAGCCTGTAGCTGGATGACTTGACTACACTAGTCTTGCATCCTAGGATAGGTAGCTACATTGGCTACCGTCCATTCTTCTCTTTACCCCCTCCTCTTGAGCTGGTTGCCACTTGAACTTAGAAGGAAATACCCTGCTCCTTGAGGAATGAGTTGTTGGATTGGGGAATCATTGGGTTGTCATATTGGAGAAGTTAGTCGCTTTGTCATTTCAGTTCGGAAGAGTCACAATCACTTACATTGTACGAGTCAGATTCATAGTCATAAGGGTTTGCGTATGAGTTGAAGTATTTCTGACCTGGCTATTGAGGAGACTTGAGCAGAGTTTTGGATTTCTCGAAGGCTGTTGGATTTCAAATCCGGTTCTCATTAAGGTTCCGCTCACACTAAAATTCCAAAGGTCCGACTTGAGCTCCAAACTTTGATTTTGCGAAGACAAGTTTGATAATTGAACTTAATCCAATTTTCTTCTTTTTATTTTCTTTGTTTTTCTTTTCTACACTCATTGCATAAGTGTTTGCTAAGGACTAGCAAAGGCAAAGTATAGTGGGATGATGAATCCATATTTCATCATCTTTATTCTGTCATTTTGGCATCAAAACCCCTAGCTAATGCTTGTAAATACCCTTAATTCCTGCATCTTAGCATACATGCATGTGTGTGTAAATAGTGTATAAAATACAGTTTATAAAGCTAAAATAAAAGAATAAAGAAAAGAAAAAGAATAAAATATTGTAAATATTTTATGACCCGAAACCCCGAGACCTAGGCATCTTGTGAGTAGGTCGACAAGGAATGAAGTAGGGGGAGATAACAGCCAAAATATAATAAAAATACCTTTTATTTATTTCATTCTTTATTCATTTTGGGACCTATTTTTGGTTCTACTTTTTACACCTCCAATAAATAAACTTTTACATGAATGTTGTAGATATTTAAATAAAGAAAAATACAAAATTTACTTCACTTAAAAATAATGTACAGATAAAAAGTTATGAGCTAAATAAGATTCCAGAATCCCAACTCTCAGACCTGTATCTCTCAAATAAAAACTCGAAACGTATCAAAATCACCTTTAATTGTATATAATTTTCGATAAGCTATTTAATGAAAGTAGTTTCATATTTTGCGGAGCTACGGTTTGAAAGTTGAGTTTTGGACCCTCCTTGTATAGTTGTACAGATTAAAATATTCATTTTATTTATTATTCATTATTTTTATAATTTTATAATCTTGTAAATATTATTTGTAATATATATGTGTATTAAAAATTGAATAAAAACATAAATAAAATACAAAAATAAAATACTTGTGTATCATACATAGGTATAATACTTGTAAAGAGACCTACATAATTACTACCCCTATTTTTATTAAATGTACAAAACACTTCAGAAAAATAAAATAAAAATATATTTAAGTGTATAAAAATATTTTATAATTTTATAAAATATTAAATAAAATAAATAAAATTAATTATACAAAATAAAAACAAATTATTAAAATATATAGATATGTACACCTATATAGGCCTAAAAAGGTAACTTGTATTTTTATAACTCTAAAAAATAAATAAATATCATAATAAATTAATTTATAAAATAATAAATACTTTTCATTTAATAATCTAAAATTAATTAAATCATTTCCTATTTTTTAATGATTTTTCAAACAATTTTACAGGAGGTTTTTCCTGGTTGGTCCACGTACCAACCAAGTGGCAGTCAATGTTGACTTCGGTCAACTGGCTGCCCTTCCCCTCTACCACTTTGTAAGACTGTGTCTTTGACCTCGCTTCTCGCATTTTTCGAGGACGTTACTTGCATCTTTTGGTGTCGACGTCTTCATGACTTTTGCTCCTTGTAGATCGGGCATACTCGCCCAATGATTTTTTTCGGGGATTGGATCAATGCTCCTCTATTGTTCCTCGTTCTTCTCGGCCTGATCACCACCCATTCAAAATGACCTCCGAGCTCCCCTTCCAAGTTTGAGTCCCTTTTGGTCCACCATCCTCAACCCTTTCGTGTTCTTCCAGTCGCTGGAGGTGACAGCTCAATCATCCTTGCGTCAGGCGAGTCGAGGAAGGCCATAGGCACCTCCACCACCTCCGCCAACTCCAGCGTCGAGGTCCCCCCTACCTCAGGTATCCCACCTTCGAGGTCGTCGCTTTTCTTCTTTTTCTTTTGCTCCTTTCATTCGTCGTATCATTAGGACTAATATCCCATCGTTAGCTTCGCAATCCATCCACTGAATCGCCCAACGTTCACCTCGCTGGAGCTCGTCCGGACACCATCTTGCGCCACCCGTTTCACGCCTCTGTTACACCACCGTAGGGTCGAGGCATTTTGCCCTCGACCCTCTCATCTTTATTTTGCAGGTCCTGTACGTCAAAGCAATACATGGGCTCGTTTTGAGCCTCGCCGGAGGACTCAGGAGCCCGCCAGCTCCGTTCCCTCCCGCGAGCTTCGGCCATCGCCGGAGTCTTTTGAATCGCCCAGGAGCAAGAGGAGGACCCAAGGAAGGAGACGCTCCACTTTTGGAGCTCAGAGACCGCCGAAGAACTGGGATCTGGAGCGGGGAAGCTCGCCTCACCGGCGTTGCTTCCCTGTTCTTCGTCCGCGGCTCTCCGCCGTTGGATCTTGGCCGCCTCCCAAATTGCATGCCAACCGTAGGATCACACCCCGCTTCAGTCGTTCGATCATTAGGGGGCGATCTAATCTGGTTCGTCAAAGCGAAGCGTAATCTCCTCGTCCCGTGCTGCCACGTGTCCAAGTCAGACGAGGAGCGTCGTTCGATCGCCCGCTTGGGTATTTTGCATCTTAAACCCTGACGATTTTTTTATTTATTAAATAGTATTTAATCTTTCATCTGCTATTTAAAAGTTTTGTAATATTTGCATTTAGACCCCTGTACTTTCCTTATTTGCATTCAGGTCCTTGTCCACGTCACCTCACGTGACTCACGCATGTGGGGTGGTGGGTATTTTGTAACGGACCCGCTTCAGGTTTTCATATTTCATTTTAGTCCACGAAATTTTGTCGAGAGTTATATTTTTGTGGAAATTGCAACTTAGCCCCTCAAGTTCTGTTATTAGCGTTTGGGTCCTAACCAGGCGCGTGCAAGTCACGTGCGGGGCTGGGATTTTTGCGGGTGCACCCTTGCGGGTCTGGTTATTTATGTTTGGTCCTGGAACTTTGTTAACCAGTTATATATTATGTGGAAAAAATGCACATTGGCCCCTGGATTTCTGGATAATTACATTTATGCCCTTACTAGTAGTATAGTTTCTCTTTATTGTATTTAATTATTTCATGCATCTATAAAATTCCAAAAATTCCCAAAAAAATACCATAGGGTTCATGTTCCATTGTATTTTCATGCATATATTTTTATTTTACATTTTATTGCATTTTAATATTTATAAAAATTCAAAAACATGCACTTCATCCACTGTTTGCATTACAAAATAGATAAAATATAAATACTTTTTGAAAAATTCCAAAAAAAATATATTGTGACTTTAATTATTTCATGCATCTATAAAATTCCAAAAATTCCCAAAAAAATACCATAGGGTTCATGTTGCATTGTATTTTCATGTATATATTTTTATTTTGCATTTTGTTGCATTTTAATATTTATAAAAATTCAAAAACATGCACTTCATCCACTGTTTGCATTATAAAATAGATAAAATATAGATACCTTTTGAAAAAATCCAAAAAAATATATATTTTGTGTGTTTCTATGTTTTTTCACTTCAATCCAAAAATTACTAAAAATTCAAAGGAAAACTCCTAAATATTAGAATACCCCTAAAAATTTAAAAAAATCTTAAAAATTCCAGAAAAATCCTAAAAATATAATTTTTGGCTTTGAATTTTCTCTGATCTATTATCTTTCATTTAAAATTGGTTTGAGGAATTTTTGACTCTGTTTGATATATTCCATCCTCATTTAAGTTTCAGTCTTTCAATTTCCTCACTGTTTTCAGTATTCTTGTCTTAAAATATCAAAAAAATTAAGAAAAATATAGAAAAATCATAAAAACATTATAAAAATATAAAAAGCACAAAAAGATTTTATTTCTTGAATTTTGAGTATTTTTGCCTTTATTTTTATAAATATATTATCTTGCTTTTCTTATATTGTGTGCTTATTTTATTAAAATAAAAGAAAATATAAAAATATAAAATATAAAAAGAAAATACAAAATCAGTATATCAAAAATAAAAATATAAAATTTTTAAATCAAAAATTTTTAAAAATTAAAACCCAGAAAAGTAGCGCATTCGTAGGTGTTTGATCACTTTCACATATTTTGACTAATTTTTAGATCTATCTTGCTTGCTCCCTGTGTTCGACCTCTACACATACTTGCACTATACACTTTTGTTGTAGAGTTATAATAAATTTTAACTCCACAAGTTGATTTTCATTGCTTGATTTATCTATCGTGGGTTGATTGTTGATTAATTCGGGTTTCGTGAGTGGACGCCACAGCGACTTCGTCTCTGCCTTGTGTGGGACGTATTTTGACCCTCGCAAAATCTGAGTTATCAGTCATTTGCAAAGAAGATCGGCTGATACACCAGTTAGGAGATGCGAGTGTTGGGATGTTGAGCCAGCTAAGAGAGGGCGAGGAAGGCCCGAGAAGTGTTGGAAATAGACTATACGAAGGGATCTTAGTTGTTTGGTTATAAGCACGGGATTGACCCAAGATAGATCTGAATGGAGGCGAAGATCCGTGTAGCCAACCCTACTTAATTGTGGGAAAAGGCTTTCTTCTTCTTGTTGTTGTTGTTGTCCTGCAATTATCTTGCATTGATTACGTGTATGTTATGTGTGCTTTCTCTCTCTCTCTCCTATCTATCATTTCTCTCACCCTCTCTGTCTTGTGCATAATATCTATACCTATTTTGTGTAATTGATTTCACACACACACACACACACACACACACACACACTCATGCACCCACCCACTGGGACACACATCTGCATGCACGCCCACCTGCCCACCCACGTTCACACCTGCATGCACGCCCACACACCCACGTGCGCATGCATGCACACACAAACACACACATGTGTATGTGGTTTTCTTTTATTTCTATATATAGTATTATGTTCAAGAGTGAAATGAATACAAACAAGCGAAAATCAATGTAAAAAGAAAACTTCTTAGTTAACACTCCTTGAGTTCGACCTTGTTACTTGTCCAAGTAAAATAAATAAATTGATCGCATCACTGTAATTATTGATTTCTTATTATTTTGATGTATAAAAGATATTTCGTTTATAATAATATGACATTCTTGTAACAGGATCATGCACAAGTAATCGGATGCCATAGTTTCTTGGGACCGTGGCATTTTAGTCTATTTTTCACTCTATTTCACGTGTTTATTTCTTTTTAGAAGTTTATGTTTGCGTGTTTTTCTACTTGTGAGACACATGTACTTGCTAATCTTTTGTTTCCATGTAGAGATCTAAAGATCTACCTCGGGGTTGAGAAACGATCGTTGAAAGCTAAGAGAGAAGTAGATAAGCCTAACTGGCGTAATTACAAAGCAATGAGATATATTATCCTAAAAAGATATTTGTGCTTTTAGTAGGGCGAGTCACGGGGCAGAGATGCCGCTGGGGGATCTGTGTGGACCTGTTGCGGACCTTTTTTTATTTTTCTTTTGTACACTGTAGACAGAAATAAAAAATATTTTTTAAAGATACAACATGGATAATTGTTTTTTATTTTTTTATTATTTTTTTTAAATTTTCTTGTAAAGTAAATGTTAGATATAAAAACAATTATATTTTTTTATATATCTTTTTATTTATAAACAAATTAGGACGTTAATGGGGATCTGACGGAAAAGCGAAGAAAGGATCCGTATCTCCAACCACAATATGTGGATGTATGTGGTTGCATGAGGTAGAATAAAAATGAAGAGGTCAAGATATGAGATGAAAAATCGGTTTCGGAGGCACATCAAATTGGGATGGAGAATTACCTAAGATTGAATACTACAAACTACCCTTAGAATTAATCTATATAAAAGACGGAAAATAAAATTGAATCTCACCTCGGGATCGGATACCCATGATGGCCTCGACGAGGACCGAATCGCTATCACCGACCGGCTCGGAGGCTGAGCACCCTTCTGTGATGAGAATCTCTCGAAGATCGGTCCCCTCTCCACCAAAGATTGATCAAAGATAAATGATGGAGGAGGAGCCCCATAAAAAGAGAAGAAAAATAAGAAAGGAAAGAATGGACAAATAAAGAATATTTTTATTAGTTAATTGAATAATTAATTAATTAAAAACAAAATTTGGATTAAATAAAATAAAATAATTAATTTTCAAAAAATAATTAGCCACCTTAATGGTGGTCATTTAAGGTATAGAATAATACCTTTATATACAAGGCATGTTTTCAAATCTAATAAATGAATAAATTAAATAGTTAAATCCAAATTTTATAATTAAAATAATTTAATTAATTAATATTAGATATTTAATTTTTTGGGTGATTTATATGTAACGAAATTAGTTGTATACAAGTATTAGATACATATAGTGTAATATACACATGTACAAATAAGAAAGTTATTTTTAAATATTTTTTTTAAATTTTATTATTTTATTATTTTTTATTTTTAATAATAAAGATAATATTTACAATTATGTACATTAAAATAAATATGAATACATATGTACATAAGGTAAGTGGAAAAACTGCATAAAATACCCTAGAAAATCGACTTTCCATCCATAACTCCCAAAATTATGAAACCATAGCAATTTAAAAAAATATTTTAATTTAGAGTATAATGGAGGTGAGTTTGATTCAATTTGGCTTCGTATGGAGCCGGAATCGGTATTTTAATTATCGCTTTATGGTGTTTTCTGAGTGTGATTGTTTGTAATATGTACGTTATTTTATTTTGCAATTACTTTTATTATTTACAAAATATTTTTATTTACAACTTTTAATTGCAAAAATATTTAATTTGAGGTCAATTTATGTACAAATAAAATAATTTAAGTTTTATACAAATATACAAGGAATATATTTACAAATTATTTTTGAATTTTTGGACCCTATATCCCCCTACTTTATTCCTGATCGATCAGGTCAAGTCTTGACCTTCTCTCGGGGTTCGGGTCAGTCTGCATTTATTTCATAAATACATCCTTTATTTTTCTTTCTTTGTTCTTTTCTTCTTTATTCTTTTATTTGAGTACAAAAAGTGTTAAATATGTATATTTAACAAATGCATGCAAAATGGTAATTTCATATAATTAATAGGTATTTTACAGATATTTGACTGAGGAAATGAAGTTAAAATAAAAGAATAAAGAGGATGAATCATGGATTCGTCATTCTCATATACTTTAAATTTGCTAATCTCTTAGCAAACACTTATTTGGAAATAAGTGAAAAAAATAAAGAAAAGAAAACGAAAGAAGTTAGAACAGTGTTAACTTTTAAACTTATCTTCATAAAATTGTAGTATGGAGCTCTGTCGGACCTTTGGATTATGCGTGTCAAAACCTTAATGGGAAATGGATTTAAAACTTAACATCCTCTAAGTTCCACAAGACTCCTATTCAGGTCTCCTCAACAGACAGATCGTAACAAATTTACATACACAAATTATTATGACTATAAATCTTTACTTGTATGGTGTAAGTGAAATATAGCTCCCCATCTCAAAAGTAGCAAAGAAACAGCCTCTCTCAACAAGGTAACTCTAATCTCCCAGTCTAGCAACTCATTCCTCGAGGAGCGGGATATTCCCTTCTAAGTTCAAGTATAACCAGCTCAAGAAGAGGGGATAGAGAAGAGAATGGATGATAACCAGTGTAGTTACCTATCCTTGATGCATGACCAGTGTAGCCAAGTCATCCGCTGCAAGCTTACAAACATTTGACTTTGAAACTCTTATTCTTTCTTTCTTTCTTTCACTTGTATATACACTCTGACAGGCATTTTACATTTCAATCAGGCTTGTCCAAAGTTCAAGTACAACCAGCTCAAGAAGAGGGGATAGAGAAGAGAATGGATGGTAACCAGTGTAGTTACTTGTCCTTGGATGCATGACCAGTGTAGTCAAGTCAACTGCTGCAAGCTTGCAAACATTTGATTTTGAAACTCTTATTCTTTCTTTCTTTTTTTTCACTTGTATATATACTCCGGCAGGCATTTTACTTTTCAATCAGGCAAGTCCACTTTTGGAGATTCTACATTTTTCTTTCTTTTATTTTTTTTTTTGAAAATATATACAAGGTGCAGCATGTACATAAGGAGTTTTTCCTCTTGAGCCAGTAGACTATCCCTCTTTTGAATCATTATTGCAACCCCACAACATCATGTCATTAGACCTCGACATCGCCAAATCAGGTTGAGATGCACTTCCCTCCTAGAGGAGGATGAGAGGTTCCACCTAGATGTACTACCCTCGTATGCTACCCCAAGCCAAAAGATTCTGCCATCTCACTGCCTCCTCCATGAAGAGCTATGTGTAGAGTGCTTGTCCAAGGTAAGCCACAGTCTGAAAGAATCATGTGTTTTATTTAAATTTATCAAGATGGCATGTGAACATAGTCTTATGGACTCAAAGAATTAAATCACTAGGACCTGAAAAGTCTTAACTCCTGATCTTATAAGGTTCCTCTAAAATTAAGTAGATTAAGGTCCAACTAAGCTCCATTCTTCAAATTTATTCCAGACTTAGTTTAAATGTCAATACTATCATGAAAAATACACATGGAAATGCAAGAAATATGTACAAACGCAAAGAAAAGAAGCAAAATCTTTTTGTGAAATAGTTTTTTTAAAATTTTGAACTTTTTATGGATTTTTCAAAAATGATGCACATGCAAAAAGAGTTTTTTTAATAAACAAATTGTTAGTAATATATACAAGTATATACAATTTTTTTAAAAAAATAAGGGTTAGGGAAGAGATATACATATTTACAAAGGAGTGAGTCAATTATTTACAAGAATCATACGAAAGGATTTACAACTTGGATAATTTATACAGGTATATACATACAGTTGGAATTTTTTATTTTATTATTATTTTTTTGTGTATATATATATATATATATATTGATGCATATATTCATTGAAGTTATTTGAAAACAATTTTACAAATAATTTTGAAATAAATAGTCCAAAAAAATTTTCAAACAATTTTATAATCATTTACAAACATTTGAAAACAATTTTGCAAACATTTTTCAAACACTACATATAGATTTTTTTTCAAAATAATTTTTCAACTATTTTCAAAACATTTGCAAATAGTTTTATAGAATGATTTTATTTCACACAAAGAAAAAATTTTACAAGCCAAACTAATTTCACAATAGTTGAAAATATTTTTCAAATATTTTTTAAATAGTTTTCAAAAAAAATCAAATAGGTTTTCAAACTACTTTCAAAATATTTTTCAAAATATTTTAACCTGACTTATTAGTCAGTATATACAAAAAGAATTTTGAGTAAATATCTGCATCTTTTTATTAGTTTTTTTACTAGTATTTATACAGTATTTTTAGCCATATTAAAAATATGAAAGTACGAGTTATGGCTAAAATATATATACAATATATACGATACCCCCTATAGTTAGCTCGAACTATGTCCTCATAGTGATCAAAGAGCTGCAAAGGAAGACATAACTCGTGCATAGGATAGAAAAGTGAAAAGAATACTATACTACAACGGTGAATAAAAGAATAAGATCAATAGAAGTCGGTGATCCCCCTACACTTAGGATCAAGTAATCAGTATAGAGGATTGTACACAAGGGGAAAACCGTGGATGAGAATATACTGGGTTTATCTCCCCTATACTTAGGGTAAAATATCCCTAAGTATAGGCAGCAAAACATAGGTAAAAATAATTAAAAGAATAATCACAATTCTGACACCCCCCTATACTTAGGGTAAAGTACACGCTAAGTATAGAATAATCATGAGATGGAGATGGGGTATGAGGTAGAAAGAATGGATGATATGGACAACTGGATCTATATAGTTGTGAACAATGTTGAGGTGCCTCTCAACAAGCGCTAGAGTTTACACCCCTAGCTGGGAGCAAAGGCTAGGATAATGCAGTATTGAGGTTCAAGATAGTATCTGTAAGGCGAATACCATACTATCGTCACAGTATCGGTGAGAGAACGACAACGAAGTCAACAGTATAGATGTTGACACCCAAGTAAACAATCAGGTGGATGTATGCTACCGGGTAAAGATATGGGAAGATGAAATCAGACTCCGGTAGTATAAAAGTCATCGGTTCAAGGTCTGAATGGAGTGAATGAATGGAGCCGAAGAAATCGAACGTGGAGAAGGAAGGATCTGTCAGGGAATTCTCTACGTCAATCACCTTCTCGAATAGATAAGGAAGATCAAGATCAGGAGACTCATTAAAAAGGATGATATCTGATGCATGTAATGTAGATAAATTAGTAAAATCATCGAATACCTCAAACATCGGCTCATCATCACGAGGGTCGTCAAGGAGAGAGAAATCAAACTCATGCTCAGAAATTTTAGAAGACTTGGTCTTGTGATCCGACAGGTCGGATGCATTCCCAGAAAGTGAAACCGAGTACACAAGGTCCGTGGCATCCTCTCGTGGATAACCCTCGGGGAGTAGTGCCGAATCAGAATTTAATTGAGGATCTATGCTGCCAAATATCAGGTCCTCCAAAAATGTAGTGACCTCATCAAATGAGAGGACACACAGCTCAAAGATGGGACTATCTAGTTCTGTCAAATCAAAAATCGGTCCCTCATCAAGCTCTATATGTTGAGATATGTCCAAATATGTATCTACATTTAAGAAGATCTTCTGAAGAAAGGATACTGAATCAACTGGACATGGACACTGAAATGACCCAAAGTATGGTTGAGATGTGGGATCCTCCTCTATTTCTTGGGATACTAGCATATCTAGAATCTAAGAATCTTTGACGTGAAAGTGCAGGACTGGCTCAAAATCTGGCTGTAAAATCAACGGGAACTCATCCAATATCCGGCTTTGGGAACTCACAGTAATGGTCAACACATCCATCATATGAAATGTAGTAGCATGTATATCTTCTGATTGGTGTGTGCTGTCTAAATCGGCATGAAGTCCCACACAGTCAATTGGTGTCATATCTCCCTCATGTGTTATCCCGATAAATCATCTCGTGAATATGGAATGTCTAAAAGTGTTCCAAAATGGTCTCAAATAAATCCAGGTCGGGACTGTGGTGTGAACCACCACACGAGGTAATGACTAATGCAATATGTTCGACGGTCATCCTCCTCATGGCGATCTGGACAAGGTCAGTCACCAAAAATCCATGATCCGGAAATCGCCTCAAAAGATCAAGTGATATTTGCCATGAATCTCTTAATGGCTCCTGGGGGGTCAACTGAAAAATCATGAATACACGACCACATCAACTCTGCTCTACGATGGGGGTAAAATCTCTACAAAAACAACATCTGAAGGCCACCCCATGTAGCAATCTTCCTCCCTAACTCTCTATGCCATCTCAAAGCTCTAGTCTGGAGTGAGAAAGGGAAGGTCATCACCATCAGTTTCTCAGAAGTGATATCTAGGTATGCTCGTGATCCACAAAAATCCTCACTCGGATATATGAATATATGGCTCCTCATGCACTCCCCCTGAAAATTTTGGCAGTAGATTAATGAACTCTAAATCCATAATGAAGGGACTCAATGTAGAAGCGGAGTGCACTTCCTGATCTGGCTGCTTATTCATCATCCCAGGATAGAAGTCATCTAAAGCTCGCAACTGTTCTATGTGATCGCCTATGGAATGCACTCTCATCTCAGGAATGAAATCGCCCGGGATTCGTATTTGGTCAATCTGGTCTCCAAGAGCGTCAATCACAGCATGTCCCGAATGGGAAGGTGGGAATGAGGAGGGAGAAGATGGATGTCGGCCGGAGTTCCGATCTCCCAAGAGAATGGGCAGGAATAATGGCCATGAAATGAAGAAGCCGCAAAGTCCGGATGAAGTGGAGTATGGGCCATCATGATGAGAGGAAAATGATGGGAGGGAGGGTAGGATGAGAGGAAGAGAGTGAAGGAGAGAGAAGGTGATTGCTAATGATCTAGGGAAGATAAACGTAACCAACTCACACCAAATACATCCAAACACAAAGCAAATGCTCAGTTTACCAACTCAACACAAATCTGACCGTGAGAGCTCGGTTTTTTAACTTTTCAAATTTAGAGTTTAGTGATCAGACAAAAGTTGTACAAACACTTAGGTAACCTGATGGAATTTGGGAAATACACCTTAGTGTGTACGCGAGCAATTAAAAGCACAAACAATGAGGGTATTTCTCTCCCAAAACAATGATGAATCAATTACATTTATTTTTTAGGACCAAGTTCAATTAGCAGTCCCAATTTTTTTATTTTTGATTTTTTTGAATTTTTTTCAAAAATAATGCCTAACGAGCTTTCCGATTTTCTCTTTGATTAATTTGAGTCGAAAAACAGGGGGAGGAAGTCGAAAAAATCGATGTGTGGTCAAACACAATGATGCATGCAGGGATAGAAATGCGTATCTTACTCCAACACTCTACATGCAATATGATCCGTGTATAAATTAAATACCGAAATTAAACTAACTATATGATGCACGAAGAAATCGACCTTAGACGAGCAGCTTCTATTGATCGTGAAGAACAATAGCTAGCTAATCGAATCGAGTCATGAGTCCGATCTTGGGAGTCACTCGGTGCCCGCCATAACGGATCCTGCTAGCGATGTATGTGACTCCTCACGACGCGTGGTCTCAAATTCAATTAGACTAACTTTTTCAATTTATTTTTAGCTAGATCCAATTACATTCTATAGGTACAGGCAATCAATTAGGTGTTGAGCATTAGCTAATTACGCCACAATCAACAAAAATCATGCGTCTAGGGGCTAAATCCACGAGAATCATATAGAAAGTTATGGCGGTGAAATAAAAAACGTGAAAACAGCGGTGAAGTCTCCCAAGTGCATCGACACTTGGCGAAACAGATCCTGAATAATGTCCAAGTCCAAAAGAGTTCAAGTTCTAAATTATTACACTATAGAAAATTGTTCTCTCAAATAAAAATAAGTGTCTTCTTTTCCCTGCTCCACCTCATATGCGGGTCCTCCAAAAAGAAACTCCAAGTCATCCTCCAAGCAATCCCTTGCACAAAAAGCAAATAAGCAATGGTCATAAAACAATTATAATATAGAGAGACAAGTAAAATTGAAAAATGACAACTAAGTCGTGCTCCCCAGCAATGACATCATTCTGGTGGAGAGGCCTTGCGGTAGGCTGATGCACGCGCACACGGGCGGCACACGCTTGGGGGTGGGTTGACGGATGGAGGCATCGACCTCGTGCGGGGGTGCAACGGGGCGCTGTTGGGGGTGGAGTCGTGCGCGCATGTGCGACAAGAGCACGTACGGTGGATGTGGGCGGCGTTGCCGCCTGCTGCGAACTTTTTTATTTTATTTATTTATTTTTCTTTATACTGTAAACATAACTGATAATAAATAAAATATTATTTTTTAAAAGAAATAATAAGTGGTAATAACTTGGATTATTTCCAAGAATTTCCCGTCCAAGTTGAGTGGTCGGGACCTGATGACATTTGTGGTTGTATGGCGCTAGTATTAGGTGCACCGAATCTATGGGAGCTTTTCTAAGCTCTTGATTGTGTATGTAATCATAGGACCCCGCTTTTCTTTTACAATGAGATGCATTCAATCCATATATCTATTAGCCAAATTAAATTATGCTTCCACTTGCTAATAGAACAACTTATCCAGGAGCGGTTTTCTAACTTGCATTCACTTAGAATAATTTTTCGATTTTGTTTAGCGTAATGCATGTAGATTGTGTGGTGCATTGTAAGTATTCTAGCTTCATCATCCATCATTTTTTTCATAATGCATCTGCTTTTTCCAACTTCTCCCTCAGTTTTCCTCACTATGATTTGAAGAGAATCAGATTAAGTGATAGACATGTTTAAATTCAACTCAAATCAAGAGATAACTGTTTAAACAAAATTGAGGCTGATAAACATACTTAAAAAACTAATATCATTGTTTATGGGAGAGCAACATCACCATTGTATGCCGGTACTTACCTAACGAAGTGAGGATGTAGCCTAAGATAGAGCCAAAAGTCTGTGTACTTGTGTCGTAAGAACTTGCAATTTGATTCTCGAGTCCTTAAAGCTACTAGCACTTTCGTCTGATCATAATCAAGAGTCTGTTTGGATAATTTTGTTGCTTGTTAGGTCTTGATATTGAACCCGATATCATGGTGTTGGTTGACCGAACAGGGGTTCCTAACATCCAGTCTCGGAGGGCCTGCGGTGACGATAAGTCGGATCTGACAATCGTTGTGGCGACCGCTCTTATGGTACTCGGAATGTGAACAATTAAATCAAACAAACAATCAACCATGATATACTTAAAATAACGAAAACTAGTGCCGGTGAAATTTATTATATCCTACAAAAGATGTGTATCGTCACCAACTATAGGAGTCAAAGTAGATTTTAAAAACCGAACCGAACCGGCCGGTTCAACTGGTTAAAAAATGAACTGGAAGAAAAACGGTCCAACCACCTGTTTTTTATTCAGAAAATAAAAACCAGTCAAAACTCGGTTGGACAGCCTAAACCCGGTTGAACCAACTGAACCAAACCACCGGCTCAACCATCCATTTTTGACCAAAAAATATTTTTTGATAATTAATAAAATGTAAGCTTTTAAAAACTATTCATAATCTCCTCTCATTCTAATCCAGAATATAGTACTCATTTATCTCTTCTCCTTCTATATGTGTCAATGATCCACTATCTCCTCTTCCTTCCTATCATATAAGCATTGGCTCTCTTCTCGCATATTACATGAGTTTGTCTACTTCCAACAACAAAGGTAAAATACGTCGTCATAGTTATACTACGAGATGTAATACATTAAAAACAATTGTTATTAATTAAAGTTTAAATAGTTTTAAAATGGTTAATTTTATACATCATAGACACATATGAATTTTACAAAATAGTCCCCTTTTGAGTTTTCTAATAACATTTATGCCCCTAACATTTAGCAATGTTTTTTGCGCTCCTATATTCTTAAAAATCCACAATATTATCCTTATGTTGGTAACATATAGGAGCACACGTGTACTAATAAAATGTCACTACTATCCGTTTTGTAAAAATATAGGGGACGCACAATTGTAAAAAAAGGGAGTATAAGTGTTATTAGAAAAACTTGGAAGGACACAAGTATATAGATCCTCTAAAGATATTATATAGCATTTTTCATATTTATTTGTTTGATACTACCGGTCTAATTCGGTTCGATCCGGTTAAACCATACGAACCAAACCAACAGTACAACGGTTCGGTCTTTTCCGATTTTTATGAATTGATGATGTCGTCACCGGTTCGACCAGTCGGTCCCATTGGTCCGACCATAAAAACCAAAAACTGATACTTGCCCGGTTTGATGTCCGGTTTGGTTTTTAAAACCTTGAGTCAGACTAATGAGAGCAAAGATGAATAGATATAATTATTATGAATTAATATCGAATATCTTATACATTTTTACTATTTTATGAATTTTTGAAAGTTTTTAAATATATTTAATTTTTATGGATTTTTAATTGATTTATTTTTTATGTTTTTAAATTGTAATTTTTTTCTTTTAAATTTTGCAAAATTTTAGTTTCTTTTTTATAAAGATATAATGTATATTTATATATAGTAATAATAACATAATAGATATTATATAATAAGTTTTAATATGTATGTATATAAAAAGGAATAATCCTTTTTTAATGTTTTAAATCTAATATATAATTTATAAATAATAATAGTAATTAGTATATAAGTATTATAAGGCATATATATAGTATATATATAGAGTTTTATACTTTTAAATATATGTAAATATAGTCAATTATTTATAAAATAAATTATTTTTGTGTTTTAATATTTTATTTGTTTTTATAAATTTTTATATTTTTTTCCAATTTTTATGCATTTTAATGTATTTAATATATCAAAAATAGGGAATATAATAGGCCAGATTATTTTGGTTGTTAAAAATAGAAAATAAGCTCCAAGGGTACTTTGCCTTCATCGGTTATGAAGCCTTGGGGTTGGTTGCTTGAGCCCATAGATGGATTTCTTCTACTTGCATACTTTGCCTTCCTCGGTTATGAAGTCCTGGAGTTGGTCCATATAAATATCCTCCTTGAGGTATTCATTGAGGAAAGTTGTCTTGACGTCTATCTGCCATATGTTGTAGTCAAGATATGCAGCTAGTTATAGCTAGTGGTAACCTGATGGGATTAAGCATAGCCACATGAGAGAATGTCTCATCATAGTCGATGCCTTCTCTCTGTGTCTAGCCCTTGGCTACAAGCCGTGCTATGAAGGTCTCTACCTTCCTATCGAGAATCATTTTTCTCTTGAAGATCCATTACGCCCAATGGATTTTACCCCTTTAGGTGGATCCTCTGGATCCATGCACCATTATTATGCATGAAGTCTATTTCAGACTTCATTACTAGCATCCATCTATCCATGTCATGATCCACGAGTGCTTCATCAAATGAAGTTGGATCATTGTCAGTTTCACTTGATACATGGAATCTGTATCTTTCATATGGAGAAACCACCCTAAAATTCCTTCAAAGAGGTACATGTGTTACATCTTCGTTTACTTCTTCAGTTTCTGATTCAGGAAGCTCAGTATCCTCAGGGGATTCAATGAGTTCCTTTACTTCATTTTTTTCTTGATGCTTTGAGTAGCGATCCCGAAATGTCCGTTGAGTTCTCGCTTCCACATCATTCTCGGATAATCAGGTTTCGTTACAAATGGTATCAGAGCGGGTTCCCTCTGATAGTGGAAAGGACTACCCGAAGGGGCCTAAGTCAAGAGCATATCGTCGCCACTGTCACTGGGAATAAGTGATGTGCAGTGGGGGAGGTTCTAACACCCATACCCCTAAAGATAGTCCCACATCTAAAACTCACAAAGTGCAAGAGTGGGTTATAAGTGGTGGGGATTACTACTTGACAACTTGGGCTTAAGCATTTTGGGTGGTTGTCAACAGATCCATTTGGATCCGAACCCAACAAGTTGTCAGGGTCAATTTTTCTCGATAACGGACCGAGGACCTAAGCCTAGGACGTTATCCTCCAAAAATTTTACATATCTAGATATGAAGACCTTTTTGGTCTTAGGACCATAAAGTTGCTATCCAATACCATCCTTAACATACACAATGAAGTAACACTCATGAGTGCAAGATTCTAACTTACTTATATCCATGTTCTTCGTATGGACCAAGCAACCTGAAATCCTTAAGTGTAATACTAGGTTTGGTACCATACGAAAGCTCATGAGGAGCTTTAGTTACATATTTGCTAGGAATCTTGCTAAGGATATATATTGCAGTCTCTACTGTATATCCCCAAAAACTAAGAGGTAAATTTGCTTTACTCATAATTGAATATACCGTGTTCATGATGGTCTTGTTGCATCTTTCAACAGCATCATTAAGCTGGGGAGTTATAGAAGGAGTGAGATGGGAGACAATTCCTCTCTCTTTGAGGTATTTCTCAAATTCATCTGAGAGCTATTCACCACCTCAGTTAGATCGAATCTGTTTAATCTTCCTATCGATTTTGTTCTCAACCAAAGCCATGACCTCTTTGAACTTCTCAAAAGTTTCATGCTTATGATGTAGTGGGAATATAAACCCATGAATAGTCATCAATAAATATCAAGTAATATCGATATCCATTTTGAATCATGATACTGAAGGGACTGCATACATCGATCTGTATTAGGTCAAGAATACCTTCGCATCATGTAACCTTGTTAAGAAAAGGCATCCTAGTCATTTTACTTCGAATACAATGATTGCAGTAAGCAGAGTTTGGACCTATAGAAAATCTAAGGGCCCATCCTTTATGAATATATTGATCCTATGAATAGATAAATGACCAAGCCTTTGATGCCAAATCATATTTGAATGATTTACATCCTCTCTGGTTCTTTTAGGATTTTGACTAGTAGTAGCTACATTCATGGCATAATCATCAATACACAATTCATAGAGTCCGACAGAAATTAGAATACCATCCACAATATATTTATCATAATGACTTATGATAAATTTTTTACATAATAGAAACGCATATCCATTTCTAACTAACTTAGATACTTGTATAAGGTTCCTTCTAACATCTAGAACATAAAAATATTCTTCAAGTACTAGGAGTCTTCTACTATATAATGATAGTATGCAGGTCCCGACGATGAATGATGCAACAGTTGCATCAGATCCCATTTGGATGACTATCTCCCCTTCATCAAGATTCCTAGTTTCCTGAAATAGATGCAATAAATTGTATACATAAACATATGCACCAGAATCAATGATCTAACTACCTTCTCAACATATGAGAAAATTGGTTTCAATGATCAAAGTGGATTTTATACATGTTAGGGCTTTACCTTTCTCTGCATATTTAAGGTAACTTAGGTGGTTAGGCTTCCAGTACATCGGCTTCTTGTAGTGATGACAGACATCAATTTTCTTTAATGCAATCAGTATGGAAGCATTAGAATATGGGCCAACACCTTAACTCTTCTACTTCTTCCGGATCGGACCCTTTTGAGACCCTTGCTTCTGACCGCACTTTTCTTTGACCTGTGCAACTACTGTACTGCCAGAGGGATTCTATTTCTTCATTACATCTTCTGTAGATTTTAATGAATCCATGAGTTTAAAGTCAGATAATCTCACTTTATTCATGCGGTACGATACCACATAATTGGTGAGAGACTTGGGGAGAGATAGCATAATGAAGCCGGATTGCATGTCTACGTCCATTCAGCCCCGAGAGTCTTCAGCTTAGAGAGGTAACCAAACATTTTAATCACATGTTCTCTAGCCGAAGTCCCTTCCTGTATGTTGTAGCAGATAAGTTCTTTCATGACATTATAGCGTTGTGTATGTTTTACATCACCGAACATTTCTTTCAGATTATGCATTATATCCAGGCAAGAGTCCATATCCAAGAATCCATGATTCATCTACTTAATATGATGATCTTAAACAAAATCTCCTTAATAAATCATTAAATCCCCTAAATTGATCTATTAACATTCACTAATTGTGCTAAAATTAGGGTTAAAATCTATAATTAATTAACTCAATGTTTCTTTTATTATTTCCTTTAATTATTTTACTAACTTGGCATCAAGAAATAAAATCCATAAAAATTAGAAAATCAAGAGAAATACAAAAATATGACATTGTATATTTTTTGCATTTTATTTTTGTGATTTTTATTTTACAATTTTCTAACCCATACAAAATTCATAAAAAGTAGATTAATTATGTATACTACATATAAATAAACTCACTAATTAAAATCCATTTAAAATACAAAAAAATCACAATTACAAAAATGTAGTCTTTTATTATCTATAGAATACCTCCAAAATTACGCTTTATACAGATGACTTCTTTTGATTTTGGATTCTTCACGAAAGTTGTACATGTACAACTTTCATGTTGATCGCCTTTTTATTTGACTTGATTTATTATTTATTTTTTTCCTTATTTATTTTTTATATTTTATTTATTTAATCTTTTTTTGCTTATCTTATTAATTTTAATTTCAATTTCAATTTTGATTTATTTATTTATTTATTTTAAGTTTTAAATTTTATTTTTCCTCTATTCTTACTTCCCTCTTTTCCCTCTTATCTCTCTTTATTTTTTTCTTTTCATCTCTCCTCCCTACTCTCTCTCTCACCTAGGTCACATGCTCTACACGTGACCCGACCCTCTCTCCCTTCTCTCTCTGATCACGTGCTCAGCACAAGACCCCCATCCAACCCCTTCCTCCCTTCAATCGTTATCACATCCTTCTCTACAACAGTCAACCATCAATACCTCCGCCGTTGCATCGCCAGCCATTAAACCTCCGCCATCCCCTCCGTGTAACAGCCTCCCACCTCTCCTCTATAAACCCTTCACTGTCCCCAGCGTCCTCCGCATCTATCAACTACGACAAGAGAGAGAGCCCATGCTGAGGTGGTGACAACCCTCAACCCTCAGCAACCTTCTTTAGCGAGATCCACGGTGCTTCAACGTGCTTTGGTTGCCTGCACCACTACCGAGCATCATTGTGATTGTATACAACTTGAGGCGAAGATCGAGAAGAGATCCCCCTGCTCCTCACGTCCTCAAGCAAATCGTCTCCACCTTTTGTTTCTTCCTCCCCTTCTTTTGCATATCCAATCACCGCACCTACCACCTGCTCCTCAATCTTTCATTCCACACGACCTCGACCACCGCAATCCACCCTCTCTCCGCCTCACTGACATCGCACACCACGAGGTTCACTGAACTCCTCCACCATGTTCTGCACCTTGCGTTCACAGAGCTTTGTAGCTTGCACCCGAGCAGTAGTCGGCTCCTCTACCAACCTCCTCCGCCTTGCCACCGTGGAGAATCGCTCCGCTCCACCTCCACCGAACCCATGTTGTGGACCCCAGCGGCGTGGCTCTGCCCCACGCAGCCACTACGCCACGATCCTCACCATCGTGTGTGGCTCACTTCGCCTGGCAACTCTGCCTCCACCGACTCTGTTGAAAATATAATTTATAATTTACCCAAGAAGTATTGTTATTGCAATGGGCCCATATACAAATGGACCTACAATCCTCCAACCCATATGAAGACAAGTGGGCCTATATACTCCACCAATATATGGAGAAGTTTAATGAAGATATGCACTTGAGAATATTCTAGAAAAGAGAGAGGTGGAGAAAATATCTAGATATTTCTCCAAGTCCCACTAAAATATCTAGATATTCCACTTAAAAGATAAGCATGAAAGAGGAGTCTAGATCCATCTTCCAAAATATCTCCACCCTCTTGATTGGCCTATAAATACCACCTAAGAGGACCTCATTTGACACACAACAATAAGAAGAAGTCCTCTACCAATACAAGAGTCTCTCAACTGTCCTGCTCCTTCCAAGTGGTGTAAGTTCCTCTTCTTTTAATGTAAGCATTGTAAGTAATCTTCTTATGAAGGTTCAAGTCTTGTATGGAAATTCAAGTTTTAATGAAAAGAAGTTCTTGAGTTCGCATCTACCTTGTGCATTGATTTATATTCTCTCCCTCTAATTTGCTTCTTATACACCACCAATCTTCCGTTGCTCCAACAGACTCCATCCGTACCCCTTCATCGTCGTTGGATCGGACAATAGCCCTTGACTAATGACTCTCCATCTATCACGCCACATCCCCCAAGCCTTGGACCTCACCTCGAGGCTCAGGCCCGCCAAACCACACACCACAATTGCCTGGAGGCTCGACACTCTGAGCCAACGCCTCTGCCCCCGATCCTCCCACGCCACATGCACCCTACGCACACGATGGGTAAATTGCAATCGGGCTCCTACCCTCTTCTAGAATCTCAAAAGCACACCCACACCGTCGAGGTAAATTGAAATGAGGCCCACGAGTTACAGATAAGTCCCTCTATGGACCTTTTTTAAGAAATAACTTTATTTTATTACAATTTATTCCTTAGAATTTCAATTTAGCATATCTTTCTCATTTGAACTCTGATTTCTGCGCACAATATATCATTTTGGAGCTTGTTGAACACTCTATCATTTTATATATTGTATGGATATATCTTAGGCTTGCAATTGATGATAATTATTTGATGAACCTCTTGATTTATGCAGACTCTCTTTTGACATAATACGCATAATATTTTGCAGACAAATTCACTCTCTTTTGCAATGACTTTAAGAAAGAGAATTAAGGATTTTCCTAATAATTATTGTGATTTAGGATTATTTATTTGAGTAATAAATTACATGAAAATCATGCTACAATATCTTAAGAATATTTCATTGATTTATGAGCTTGATAGATTAATAAGTATTGATCATTTGGCCTACATCTTGGATTTGCTTTGACAAATGTTTCTTGAAATTATCTCTTTTGATCTGTGAATTTATTTTAAATATTAGCCGATCACTTTAATTGAGGATTGAAATTATATGATCATAAATCAGGTGCTTCATCTTCCTCTCTGTTTATTTTTTTCACAATGCATTGTATCTTCCTCATTGTATTTTCTACATTTTTAGTTTATTTGTTGACATAGAGATTAACCCAAAAATTAATTAATTATTCAAATTAATTTAAAACCATGAAACTAAAAATCACATGTTCCCTGTGTTCGACCTTGGTATACTTACCAAGTAAAAATATCTCCCCAACATTCAAGATCTGTGATTTTTAACGATCCGAATTTCACCTCCTATACTACAATTAACGATCATTAAAGAGGCAAAAATTATGATCATCAAATGTCGGCTGTTGTGGAGGAGGACAAGAGAACGGTCGAAGGGAGGAAGAGGGTGGATAGGGGTCACGTGTTGAGCACGTGACCAGAAAGAGAGAGAAGGAAGAAGGGCCAGGACACATGCAGAGCACGTAACTTGGGTAGGAGAGAGAGAGTAGGGAGGAGAGAGGAAAAGAAAAGAGAGAGGGGATGGAAAAGAGAGAAGAAAGAAGAGAGGAAAAGGAAATTTAAAAATAAATAAAAGATAAAAATTAAAATTAAAATAAATAAGATAAATAATAAAATTAAGGATTAAGTAAATAAATAAATATAAAAATTAATTAAGAAGAAAAAATAAAAAAAAGAAATAGTAAATGAAGTCAAATGAAAAACTAACCAATACAAAAGTTCTCATCTCGTCGAGATTTATGACTTTCATGAAGAATCCAAAATCAAAAGATGTCATCTATATAAAGTATAATTTTAGAGGTATTTTTATAAATAATTAAATAATGCATTTTTGTAATTTGTGATTTTTTTGTATTTTAAATGGACTTTAACTAGTGAATTAATTTATATACAATATATGCATAATTAATCCATTTTTATGTGCTTTTATAGGTTAGAAAAATGTAAAATAAAAACCACAAAGATAAAATATGCACAAATTTATAATGTCACATTCTTTTTTATTGATTTTCTGATTTTTGTGGATTTTATTTCTTGATGTCAAGTCAATAACTTAATTAAAGAAAATAATATAAGAAAAATTAGGTCAAAAATAAGTAATTTTTGTACATGAAATAATAGGCTCAATCAAGGATAAAAACACAGGTTAATTAATTACAAATTTTAGCCCTAATTTAGCATAATTAGTGAATGTTAATTAATTATTTTTAAGAGATTTAATTAGTTATTTATTAAGGAGATTTTGTTAAGATCACCATATAAGTAGATGAATCATGGGGTCATCAATATCCACATGTTGCTTCTAGAGCACATTGGATAACGATCCAAGGATATAATAATGAGCCAATGCATGATCTTCATTATATTTTTAATTGAACTTTGTTTCTTTCGGAGTAGCAATATTTATATACTTGTCCTTAAAAAATACATAAGAAATGCAACATGCAGAAAGGATAAGATATAAATTACAGATCCGATCCGATTAGCTTGGCCCAGTCAACTGATTGACCTCCACGAGCTGGCTGAGTGGGTTCAAGGATTTCATTGTCTGAAATTAAGAATACACTATATTAGAACATATAAGTAATTATATATTTAATAATAAGTTCTTTGATTAATGATTTTTAATCAAATTAGTCTTCCCTTTTCAACTCTGAAAGTTCGTTCCCTTAATCACTTTCAAAGCAAGATGTATGCTTACCTCTATATCTCTATCAAGAACTGCGATCTTTTCTACCTTGGTTACATTTGAATAATATGAGAAATTGTAACTCGGATAAAAAGAAGCGGGAACACATTCCACCTTGCAAGTCCAACTTGCACTACCCAATTCGGTCTTTAACACCCGAAGCCACCACCCTAAGGCGATGTTGACCCTTCATTAATTGAACCAACTGTCAACATGATTAGAACTCGCTATGCATAATCTAATATAGTCCCAATAATATGAGGAACCGTTATTGAGGTCAATACACATACGGCCTTATTCTTTCGAGAAGCAAAGAGCTCGATCCATGTATGCTTGCATGCAGGAGCTGTCACTTCGAACATGTGTCTCCTACATACAATCCATGGTGATGGAACCTTTCACCTTGAAAGGATATCATGGATGTCATTTATATGATCCTTCGTATCATGTTGAGGTCAATACCCAACTCGGTCTTTAACACCCGAAGCCACCACCCTAAGGCGATGTTGACCCTTCATTAATTGAACCAACCGTCAACATGATTAGAACTCGCTATGCATAATCTAATATAGTCCCAATAATATGAGGAACCGTTATTGAGGTCAATACACATACGGCCTTATTCTTTCGAGAAGCAAAGAGCTCGATCCATGTATGCTTGCATGCAAGAGCTGTCACTTCGAACATGTGTCTCCTACATACAATCCATGGTGATGGAACCTTTCACCTTGAAAGGATATCATGGATGTCATTTATATGATCCTTCGTATCATGTTCAAATTTTAATTAATTATTATGCATCATATTCACATAATTAATTCTTCTAAGGGAATTATAACTCTATTCATAATAGAGTGTCTATTTTGATTGGATCTAATTAATTTAATTTTATAAAATCAATCATCAATCCAATTCAATTAACCAACAAAACAATTAAGGTTCCTTGATATTACTATATGATATACATCCTCACATATGCGCATTATTTTGTATTTTATTAATTAGAGTACAACTTGACTTACTCATATTATTCTTTCCTTAAAAACAGATCTGGCTAGTACACTTGAGTTATGTTGGAAGGGAGCATTTCCTTAACATACACGCATTAATTATTAAACCAAGTCAGCATATCATGACTATACACCTTCACCATTTCGATTGAGAATAATACAAAATAATGTCAATGTATGTGTGGTTCTATCGATCAACTTTGATGACCGAGATTATACTATATAATAATCACTTATAAATATTAGGCATCTTAAAACATTTTGAGATCCTAAAATTTCTAAGCATATCAAACAACCATGTTTTGCATGTAAAAGTTATCCTATAACTATTGTAGGATAAACTAGGGTTTTCATGAAACATATATTCAATGGCCAATAATGTTTAATCAATTATCTTCATAATTATTAGGCATTAAAACTAATAAAGGCAAATTCATAATTTCCATGATTTTCATTGAATGATAAACACATTAAGTAAATACATTTGATGATCCAATCATCATCCGAGACATCTCCACTAAATATGGAATATACAAGGCAAACAGAGTCGGAATCACACGAAATAAATTCAAGATGTTTGTTGTTTTATTCTCTACTTAATCCAAATATTTATTTCATGTTTCACAACGGGAAATCGTAAGAAAGATTAATTTTCTTACAAATCTGTGAATGCATGCAAAAATAATATCGTGGCGAGAACTCTTTGAATTTCAGTTATGCATTTTTTGGTACTAATAATAGGCTATTATTTTTAAGACATATTTAGAATTTCTAAATACATTACACATCAAAACAATGCACAATAATAGATTTTATTTTAAAGAAAAACCAATTCGAATCTTGCATCTCAAGCAAAAAACAACGAGTCCCCGAGCATCCGAAATACAACCATTGTTCACCTATGATTTTGGATCATATCCAAGACCTCAACCAAGGATATGATACCATTTGCAGGTTATGGAAAAACCTTAAGCGAATCATGGAAGCGTGAAGATCGCATCATATGTGATCAGGAGAGACTAGTTACACTAGTTGCTCGAAACAACGGAATTCAATTTTTTTCATAGCGACGAAAACACATGATCGAAGAACACTTCTTGAATCATTTAATCTAAATCACAAAATAGATTTCAAAATATCTCTGGTTGTGATCGAAGTCTCTAACGTAAGAGATCGACTGTCTCAAGTCCGACAAACAGAGGAGCCGCTTGTGAGTGTGTTGATGAGACACGTCCTTCTCGTAATCCAAGATGTAGATCCAACCGATGGATCTCCTGATTTCATTACACGAAATCCGAGGTTTTCTTATCATACAAGAATCATTGAGGAAGACAAAGATCCACGAGTGGTCGAAGCAACATCACAACGGCGTAGCGGCGATGATGATCTTCTCTAGATCAAGAGGTGGATGGTCACTCTTGAGGGAGAGAGAGGGTGTGCATGATGATGAGAGAGGGAGAGCTTGTTAATTATGTTGTATAAAAGAAGAGCTAGGATTGTCTCTTCTTTTATAATATTTTGGAAGTCCACAGATCACAATCCATAGATAACATAAAATTTGTGGTTAAGATTGATTTGTATTTATTTCAATGGCCATGATTTTGTTGTAAAAAAATACAACAACAATTAATTAAATTAACTTAAATATATCGAATATTATAAAAATATATAATAATTCAATCATATCAATGCACACTAAAGGATTAGGAAAGGAGGCAAGCTCCTTCCTATTAAGGGTGTTGGACGACCACCATGAATTAGAACTCAAGGGTGATCGTCCACCCTCCCTATATGGAAGGATAAGGTGATCGTACGTTCCACGTATAGTGACTTGGATATTGAGATCATATCTCAAATATAGATATCAGGGATCTCTCATAGATGCTTGATTAAATCAAAGCCATAAATCTAATCTTCTCATTGCATCTAAATCATATTCAGATTAATGTTCTGCATTTGGACCAAAATTAGATTACTTCACTATTGAGAGGAGTCGTTAAAAATCTAAACATGTTTTATCACTCCCTCAGAATGGAAGTGCCATGGTTATACAATCATTGATGATAACATCACCCTCGAGTATTCCTAATACTCGTACATTCTGCATAGTGGAAGATTTAAAATAAATCTGATGTTTTTGATCTCATTTAGACTATCTCCCTCAGGGTTTTATCATTAAGTTTCTCTCTCGTGCATTGGGAGTTGGTATCGATCATATACTTTTCAAAAGCATATATCATACCTACAAATTATTGTCATGCTTCCAAAGCAAGACGACCATGCATGGAATTTGACTGATCCCAATACCACATGATTGAGATCATATCTTCCGGTTCACAAGTGAACATATATGATCCCTTTGAGAGATCGTATAGCTCATATGCCCTCGTATGCATACTAGCTCGTCGGTGTATAGACCTTGATTAGTCCATCAATCTATCGATCTGCCAAATGTGCATATTCAAACATATAGAAATACATCTATATCCGATCAGAGGATGCATGCCTATATCGTGATAGTATGCAATATAGATCTTGGTTATTTCAATCTTGAAGTCAACTCTTTTGCCTAACTTATATGCCACATCTGAATCTCTATTCCTATACAGAGGACTTGCATCAAGAGGTCGGTCAAATATCAGCCTTTAAGGAAGGATTGCCATCTCCTTCTCAAGCTGGAGATCATCTACTAATAATCATTTGATGGTGCTTGATGAGTCTTCAAACTAACTCTTTAAATAATCGTCCAAGCACTAGCCTATATGATTCAACCATTGAATCAATAGTTGTATGATCATTAAGATGACCACGGTACATAACCTACTTGTACTAAGGGACCTTATAGTGCATTCTTTCATTTAATCTCAGACAGGGAGTGAAGTAGATTAATAGCTTATATTGATATATCAAATATTACAATAACATTTATTGTAGAAATGGTTCACCTCGGGCTCACATGGTAACATATTCTTCCAGTTTTGTTGGCATGTTGTCCATGATAAAACTTGCCACATCAAAAATACTTAATCGGATCCTGACATTGCATTGTGCAATGCCCCCATTTATTGCACTTTATGCATCTTTCTCTCATCTATGATACCCATTAAGTTTTATGAGGTTCCCCGACAGGCTTCGAGGGTTTTGGCTTCATGATGGGACAAAGCTCCTTCAATGAGATCCTCCTATGTTGTATCATCTTCCAGCCACATTCCATCCCCCATACACAATAGATCTTTCTTTTGTAGGAAGACTTTGTGTCTGATCCAAGTTTGCATGTTACATGGGTGTGTGACCCAATAAGGTAAGAAATCTGGTGTTTGATCTAAGCTTGATGGTGTTAGCGACTTAGATTTTGATAGTGACTTTAATGTATATTTGTTTTGTAGCTTGATTAACTTTTCATGTAGAAGCTCAGTGATGAAATGTGTAGAAAATCTAGGAAGTTGACTCAAAGCTTAAAACTACTCTGAAAGATTAATCTTGAAGGCTCATGACTCAGAAACATATTATAGAAAGATCCAATTCCAAAAGATCGAGAGAATTAAAGACATTGGAGGTCAAGGACGAGTAAAGAAGGCCGACGTGACATATTGCATAGTTTTTATTTTGTGTTGAAAACAATCTTGTAGTTTTTGCATATTTTTAATCAACAAGCAAAACTAAGTCAAAGTCATCAATATCTCAAAATCGAGATTTGGACATGATCGATCACCTTGACAACCTAATCGATCATCTTTTGATCATGATCGATAAATTCTTGATTATTGCTTCCTAGCGTGATCAACCATATTGTTATCCATGACCAGTCACCACTGATCGGCCATGCTTTGATCATGATCGGTCATTTTTCAAACATACTGCACAAAGTTTGTAATTGATCAATCGCCTTATGCGACTGTTTGATCACCCATTGTCAATCAACATGTTTCTATGTTCGATTATTTCATGAATTTTAAAAATCAGAACATGAGACTTCCATTTTTGCTCAACAACAACTCTTTTAAGGTCGACCCTGTATAAAGGATCCTATGATTCATTGTTTGAGACGTATATCCAACAAGAAACATTCTTTACTCTCAAAAGAAAAGAAAAAAATGGTGTTCTTGTGCAATATTCGAGTTCTTTCAGTGTAGAATGGTGCTCTTGTTCATGTTCGATTTCTTTTAGCATTTTGTGCTCTCGAGTTCTCCTCAATCCAAAGTTGTCTAGATACTGAAGTTGCTTGTGTCTTTGTGGTCTACTACAATCATCATTATTCTCGAGTAGATTCTATGCTAAAAGTTTGTAAGCTTGTGAATTCACTTTTTGTTACTAAATTAGTTTTCTGTTAAGATATTGTAACAAGTATCCAAGTTATGAATTCCTTTCACTAAGAAAGAGATAAAATTTTTTCTTTTGGAGTTATCTAAGGGATGCACATGTTGTACGAGAGTTTGTGCTATCATCTGTTTAAAGTGGCGTTAGAATAATAGAAACAAGTTTCGCGGAGAGAGTAAAGGGGAAATCCTAGAACGTGGTTATGTGTTGTGATTTTGACTTGTTTGGTTTTTCACGTAACAATCATTGTGTACGTTGTGGTATGTTAGTCTTCCATCTTCGTGGTCTGTGAATATTTTTATTTGAATATTATTATTGGATAATAGTATATTGCAGAATTCACCTCCTCCCATCTTGTGTTGAACTCACAAGCGATACAGTGGTGCTTGTAACAAATAGGTTTGAGAATTTAGTATGTGATTCAACCTAGACGTGACTTTGGTCAGTGAGTTGAAGGAGAAGATTTTGGTGTTTATACATAGCAGGAACTTTAATGTTTGTGATCCAAGTTGTAAGCGTTTCGATCCAAACTCCTTGTAAATGGTTGAGTTATTCGTGAGCAAATAACTGGTGGTGAAAAAAGTTCATTGGCACGACTGATCGGGAATCTTAAGTCGAAGACTTATCCATATAAGCATCATCTTGCAAGTGATTATTCATATTGTATTTTTATTGATCATAATTTTTTATAACTAATATTCATCTTTTCCCAGCATTAGCTCGATGCTACGAGTATCCACATGCGTTTAGAGCCCAGCAAACCACATCGGAAACAAATCATTTCTCAAAACGTTCGGAGAATGTAGACGACGTTGTCGGGGTTACCTCTACTCCCCTTCCTCCAAAATTTTACCCATTGTCTTTGAAGAAACTTCCCCACTATCACCAGTGCCCACCATTATGGCATCAACCCCACCAAGCTCAACGGAGGTCACAGTCACAACCTCTCGTGTGGACTTCCATTCCCACCACAGTTGAAGGTCTGCAGGGTCGTGAGGACCCCCTCGCCTCCATTGCAAGCCACAAAGCCATCCATAAGCTTATGGACCCATCATTGCATCAAAGCCATCCACAAGAGTTGTGCTCCATTTTCTGCTTCTCCACAAGGGACATCCGATCAGTCCTGCGAATTCTGCCATGGGACAGCGACAGATCAAGGTAAGTGAAAGGAATAGTAACACGCAACATACACAGAACAAAACCCAAGCACAATGGGCATTGCTACATCTTAGGATAATCAGAGCTGGAGCATACAAGTGCGTGATAATAATCAAACTAGTGCAAACTTCTAACCTATATTATTAAAGAATTGAGGCAGACTATTGAGCACTAGGCATATTTTGCATGTTAAAAAAGTTGGGTCATCTTGAGTTTCGGGCTTTGACATCAGCACTTCCTTGCCTATGTCAGTGTATAAGGAGGCTACTTCACATACCAACAATTGGGACCCAACAATAGGGTTGGGTTGGCTGTCACTTTCTTGGAAATGTGGTCACTACAGCATCTATCACACCCTACCCTAGATATGTACTAAAAGCAACTTGCAAGCATCTATTTCTCCATAATGGCTGGAGCAATTTAGTCTCCATCTATAGATACGATCCAAAATGTGTCTCGATCTTTAAATTTTAACGATTCGGGTCCCAGGACCATTTAGAAAATGGAAATTTTGGAGTTCATGACGAATATGCCCTTGTTGGGAAGGGAATGAAGGTTGGATTCCAACTTTTAAACAAGGGCGTACTTGTCATTAGCCCCAAAAAGTTCCTTACATTAATGGTTCTGGGACTTGAATCGTTACAATTTAAAGATCGGGACTCATTCCAGGATCGGACCCATAGATAGGGACCCAAATTGTAAGTTACCCTTTATTGTTTCCAAACAGATACTTTTATAAAGTCTAGCTTAACAAGGTCAAGCTTTCCCTTCTGCAAAATAGTGACCCCACCAATACTGCTACAGACTGAAAATCAACTCTTCATGAAGTTAGATAAAATATAAACAATGTAATGATAAATAACTTCCAACCAGACAGAGAGAGTAATTGGTCAGAAGCAATATTGTCATCTACTTCACAGCCCAAAACTTTTTCCACTAGAGGCTTATACTCATTTATATTTGGTGTAAGTACAGCTAAAGGATACCCCTTAACAAGATCAAAGTTGTTGGTGATGAGGAACAGCCCATCCTGCATTGACAAAAAAATCATGAAAATGTCACTCTTGAGAAGGAACATAATTTATCTTGCAAAAAAAATCCATCTCTGACCAAGATTGTACTCCATCAATGGCAATTAGCACTTCTGCTTGCCGTGCAAACCCTGCAAAAGTAACAAACATTGTTAGCATTACAATCACAATAGGGTTTTTTTAGAGAAGTCAATATAAAGCTCTATAATTCAATATATGAATACGTATATTAGGCAAACGAGGGCATGCCCTCAATTCAGTGCCCACTGGAGTTCTTATTTTAACAAAACTTAGCAAGAAATCAAAAGCCAAGACTCGGGAAGAGTTTTCGCGTGAAAATGTAGATGAAGTAGCAAATATTTCTTTGCAAAAGATCTTTTTGGGAAGAAAGAGGGTGAAGTGTCGAGCTAGGACCCATCGCAGAAAATTGTATTAAAAAGTGGAGATTTTGCTTACGTAAGCCCCCGAACAAAGGGCCACTACAATGTGCCAACACATTTTCCAAATAGAAATACTTAAGCAAGCATCGTTATATGGCGAGACAAAGGAACACCTTGATTCTTTGCTGAATTGTACTTCACAAAATAATTTTGAGATCATGTCTTAAATCATCATTAATCGAGATGTGACGAGCTGTAAAAAACAATATGCCTTTTCACTGAGAAATCATCATTAGCCCCAAAAAAATGATCTCTCCCACGTATTCGATAGTCAATGCCCACCACGTCACTGAGCATGGCTAAAAAAGAATTCAGTTTTTGCTTCGGAAACTCTGCCATGAAATATGGAAACCAATGTCATGTGTCCACACCTTGTGCACCAACACATTTTGGTCCTCCACAAGAACGAAAAGCCGAGGCTAACAATCGCAAAGCGCACCGTTATCGGATAAATAATCCAACCACAAGCGAAGCACCTCATCGTTGCCCAAAGCTGGTCGCGTTATCTCTACCATCTCCGGAATACTCTTTCTAATGCCCTCTTAGATGGGGGATTCTGTACATATTTTGCTAACCACAAAGATTCGTAGATACCGTATATTCTTAGTAACAAATGGCATACAAGATCATCCGAATTGACCCACAACTGTAGCAACCACTTCACAAGGAGAGCCTTAATCGTACACTCCACCTTTAGAACGCGCAAACCTTCATCTTTCTTTGACCTTGTGAAAGCTTTCCATTCAAAAAGATAAATCTCCCTTCTCTTGCTTCCCATCCGTCCAAAAGAACATCCTCATCAATGCCTCAATACTCGTACACAACCCTAATCTAGTAAAGCAAAAAAGATGCGAATAATTGATAGTTTGATAGAATGTGCTTAAGCAACACCATTTTCCCACCTCTAGATAATGATGTCGTCTTTCAACCCGACATCTTGCTCCTCAACCTATCCAATACCAGCCTCCAATCTGACACTATAATTTTTCCTGCAATCAGATGAAGACCCAAATTGTGATATAAAGGTCTCCAATTGGGAACCATAATGCAATGTTGGCCTCCTGTATCTCTCTGTGAGAGGATCTCAAAATGTACGACAACCAATTTCCCTCTATTAAGCTAAATGCCTAAAATGTCATAAAAAATCTCCATGATCTAAGATGCTTTCCTTATCTATCCCCTCTAGGAAGATCATTGTGTCATCAACGTAATGCATGCAAGGGATTTACGCCATCATTATGGTATCCTGAGTAAGATCCATTATTCGATGATGGTCTCATTGGCACCCTGACGCACTCCTCGTCATAGTTAAAAGAACTCGACCTCCGAGTAATTGTTCACTTGTACAATGTATGATGTTGTCGTAGTGCATCGCCTGATCCATGAGATCTAAATGTTCGAGAAACACCTCTATTGTAGCCAGGTCCGAACCAATCATCAATCGACACAATCAAGTGACTTTAAGAAGTCAACTTTCTAAAGCGATCCTCTCCCCCCGATTTTCTCTTCCAATCAAAACTCTTCCGAAGCAAGCCACCAGACCATCCATCGGGAGCATTCCAAGTATAAAGGTTGTCTGCTCATGAGAGATGATGTCATTCAAAACACCACATAGACGGTTAGGAAGAACTTTGGCAATGATAAGGTAGATCGCATTAGAGAGGGTGATCAATACATAGTCTTCTACTCAGTATCTCTCGCTTCGGTAGTAGAATTAGGAGTGCCTTATTCAGTCACTCAAACCCAAAATTGTCCCCATTGACTTCCTTCAGCATCTTCAAAATATCATCCTTGAGCATCTCCCAAATCTCCCTATAAAAAGACATCGCAAAAGCATCAGGGCCCGGATCTCCATCCACATTCAGCTCAAACAACATCTTCTTAGCCTCTGTCTCCATAAAAGGAACCACCAAAATGTCAGCCTGAGATTTTGAAATTCCCTTAACTCCTTTCCCTCACCAAGCCCAACCTGCGCGACTAGCCCTCCTGTTAAAAGCATGAAAATGACCATGAAGTACCTGCCCCACACCTGCTCACAATGTATATGTATTCCATCATTAGTGCTATCATGTATGAAATTCCCTCATCTCCTACCACAAGCCAGGGAATGAAAGAAGTGTGTGTTAACATCTTCTTTCTTAAGCCAACACTGACGGGACCTCTGCCACCACTCCATCTCTACATGTTATCCTCCAAGTGAATATCATGATGGTGCATGGTCTTTTCCTCAATCTGCTCCACGGTCAGTCAAGTTATGTTCATCCTCCAACTTGTCCAACCTGCAAATATCCTCCTACGCTCGAGCTCTTCTGTTGTGATGTTGTTCCTGAATCCACATGTTGTACTCTTACCAAAACAAATCCTCATGTTGCCGGAGCTCTATTAATTTTGCTGCCAATCTCACCGTGGATTCGTGGCTGACCAATCAAGAAGACAGCTACATCAAAAATCTAGAACCATATCTATAAATCCGTCTTTCAGAGCCATGCACACTCAAATCTAAAGAAAGAAATCAATCTAACACCTTTCTCCTAAAGTAGGGGAGCACGGTCTGAGTGTCCCCAGAAGTGCACATGTCCTGGCCAATGGAAAAATTTGTATTACCTCAATAGAAATCAAGAACATGTCAATCCGCAACATAGACTTGGAGTTTCTCCACATGTACAAACAACCACTCGCATCCACAATCAACATCCCAATTTCACTAATCAGACACACCAGGTCCTATGACCCTACACCAGCACCAGGTCATCATCTGGCTCCATGGCATCTCCCCTCTACATGTTATTGCACCCTATAAATAGGGATGAGAATGGGCCGGGTTGGGCCGGTCCCTGAAGGGCCCAGGCCCAATCCTACTTAAAAACTTCGGGCCTTGGGCCGGGCCCTAGGCCCGTAAATTTTTTTGGTTCGGCCCAAGTCCAGGTCCGGCCCAATTCCTATGGGCCGGGCTTGGGCCGGGCCGGCCCATCTTAACCCATTATATATTATTAACTTTGAGATTGTGTTTAAAGTCAATCTCAATTCAAGTTAAATGAGTTATAATTGTTTAAAACATATGCCATAATACTTGTGAAACAACTAAAACCCAATTCTATCGGAGATGATTTCTCAATTTAACAAGTCTAGTCAATGTTATATACGATAAACGTCTCTCGTTAAATAAATTGAAAGAGTAAACCAAGTTTCTACAGTTAACAACAATAGGTGCATCATGCACTACATGTTAAAAAATGGGCATAATGCCCGTATTTGGTAAAGGTTCAATAATAGAAAATATTCTAATGGAAAAAATAAACACTAGAAAATTCAAGAATAACCACCAGAATCTAAGCCATGGACTAATTAAGAAAAATTAATTCTGAAATGAAATACAATGATCATCAACTCATATGTCCCACACCTACCTTTCTTGATTTATAAACATTGTATGAAGATAAGATACATGAACAGAGTGTGCTTGACAGGTGAGAGTTTCCATACGTGTAGGATATGAGAAGGGTTCGGGCCCTCTTCAGGTCGAAAAAAATTTCGGGCCTAAAAATTGGGCCCAAGCCCGGCTCAATGTTCGTTTGGACTTGGGTCGGGCCGAGCTTTTTGGGCTGGGCCGGGCCGGCCCAGCCCATTGCTCATCCCTACCTATAAAGGGCTAACCAGAAATGCACATAACATAGCCGGAAATGACAAGCTAACAGCAGCAGGCTTTTTCAAGTTTAAGAAGAGAATTATTTTGATGTACGACACGTCCCAGAAGTCAAGTTTGGGCAATCCTGATACCAATGCAAGAGACAACCCTAAGAATTAAAGCAGACTGGCAATAATAGAGAAGTGTAAGATAGAAAAACTTCTAGAAACAAACATGAATGGTGTGAATTGTTCATGCCCTAAAATTGCTAAAAAAAATTGTAATTGAAATATGAATCGGTGGATGGGCTGGAAATATAAACCAACAATGCATATAAATGTCCAATAAATGTTTAATGAAGCAAGAAATTTGATTATATGTTTCAAACAGAGTCAATTTACCAGAAGAAACTCATACCTTCCGAGGCCTGGTCCAACAACTAAGCAATTCCATCCACTTTATTACTTCAGAAAGAACCTTTCTGGAAGTTATTGATATTTCAACATCTCTGAAAATATCCCTCATATTATTCAGTACAAGTTTTGCCGCTTTGTAGAATCATCAAGAAATCTCCTTAATATTAATACGAATACACCATATTAATAAACTATAAATTACCTTATGCTATAAGATTCTTCCTAAATCGGGTGAACTATCAACCCGGGACTATAGCTTTTTGATGACAAAAGCAGCATCATTGGTGCAGAAGACATGAGATAAGTCTGCCTCCTGAACAATGCATAATATAGCATTGTAATAAGTGTTGTATTCAAAGTTAATGTATTTAGGTTTTAATTTGGTAAACATATGCAATTACATTGGATTTTTAATTTGGCCTCGATTGGGAAACCAAATAACATTTGAGAGAAAGTTGGGAATTCCTAAATTTGAAACAAGGTGTGACTTGGATGAAGTTTAGTACTACATCTATTGTTTTTGAACTTTTAGTGGGCGTATATATGAATTTACACCCAATCTCTTGTAGCAAAAGTAGAGACGATGAATGGAGAACCACCAACACACACGCGCTCTCCTATGCTTCGTCTTCGACTCCGGTATCGGCTCGAGCTCAGGCTCGGGAGAGTCGATTCAGATCTTCATACTTTTGTAGTGGGTTTCATTAGCGAGACAACAGATTAATTCTGATTCAGTCGCTTTAAGGGAATTCGGATCGACTTCAACGGCTTTGATATAGCCATGTTTCATAATTCGAAGAGACGCCTGTTGGGGGAATTTTCGGAAAGTGAAAAGTCGCGTCCTAATCTTCTTATATCCTCCCCCTAGACATTGTTTTCTTCACTCGCAAGAAAACTCTCACGTAGCCTTTTCTCTTTCTTTTCTCCATCGCAACTGAGATATGTGTTTCTTATTCTTCTTCTTGGCTGCAAATTCTCCGAGGTAATTTCGAGGACAATCTCGTGGTGTACTGAAGAGCCTTCAGTTACCCTACTTAATTCAACTGGATTAATGATCGCATTAAAAGTGTCGTTCATTGTAGTCGGGTAAACAAAGACTGGTTAAAAACCACTTAGATTAATTGAGTTAAATGCAAGCGGCAAATTTATTTTACTTGGGAAAGCCCAAGGTCGAACTCAGGGAGGCAGCTTTCTCCTTTGGTGAATTTGAAGTTAATTTCGATTTTAGGTTTTCAAGAGAATATTTTTGGTCTTTTTATACTTTTATGCAATTAAAGGAAAGACAATGCAATTTCAAGCCAAATTTTAAGGTTAAATCATAAATTATGATCAAATTAAGTCCCAAAAATAATGAAACTTGGCCAGAAAATATTCGATGCGACTAAGCTACTGCAATTTTATGGAATTTTTAGACTCTAAATGAATTAATTATGGTATAAATATGAATGTAAGGTAGTTTTTGCAAGATTGATTTTAATAAATACCAAAAGACATCATTTTCACATATAAAAATTATCTAAATATTTCTAAGTGAGAGAAGTCCATGAAAATTCATAGACCTAGAAAATATGTATATTGGACTTAGTAAAAATCAATTAAGCAAGAGACTACTTAACTTATTTAGGCCTCGTGATGCATGCAAATGGTTTGATTTTTGGGCACATTGTAGAACAACTTAAACTAAGACTATTGTGATTTTTTTGGTGATTTTTGGAGCAACGAGTAATTTAATATGGAATAAAAGTCACGTAGTGGGAAAACTATGTTAATTTCCACAAAAATAAATATATTAAATTCTTCAATGCTCACAAAAATATTACACATGTCACAAAGATAAAGCACAAGTTTAACTACAACATGCAATTTTTGGAATTTAAAAATGATGACAAATAAATGCCTAAATATGCATGCAACACATGGACTGAAATGCAAACAGAAATTAAAATTGCTCAAATTAAAACATGCATATAGGGACTAAAGTGCAAATACCTATAATGTTGGAGGTATGCGTACGAAATGTCGTGCTCCTCCAATCCGCCGCCTCCTACGGCAGACGTGACTGTGCTCCGACGATGGGCTCCTGGCTCCGCCGCATTCCCACGTGGTCGGCGAAAATCGCTGGAGGCTTCTGGATAGCTCGGAATGGTCGTGGAGGCGTGGAGAAGCGACTGGCATATCTGGACGGAGCTGGAGAAGTCTTGTAGGTCGGAGACAATGAAGCTCGAAGGAGCTCTGGCCATGCTTTAGACCAATGAAGATAGCAGCTCCTGCAAGGTCAGCTGATGCCAAAAGATGGTGCTCGTGTTCGCGTGAAGTGCAGGGAGTGGTGCGAGGCATGTGGCATGAAGCGGTGGCCGAGTGGAGGTGTTCTTCCGCCATGATCAGTGGAGCGATGGTCAGAGATGGTGCGACATGTCGTAAAGGTGGTGTGAAGGTGCCGCGAAGATGAGAGCTCCAAGGCGGAGCTCAGGCAACGATCGATGGATGGTGGTGTCGATCAGAGACAGCAGGAAAAATAGGAGAAATAGAGGGAAAAGAAGACAAAGATCGGAGATGGAATGGAGGAGGTACCTAGGATCTGAGGCTCGCAGTGCAGGCTCTGGTCATCGCTCGAGGCTGGTAGCAACCCGAGCTCGAGCAGCTCATA